>CAUYRH010128464.1:0-30491 GCA_963574655.1 Perodicticus potto | reverse complement strand
GCCGAACTGTAAAACAGAAAAATAGCTGGGCGTTGTGGCAAGCGCCTGTAGTCCCAGCTACTCGGGAGGCTGAGGCAAGAGAATCGCCTAAGCCCAGGAGTTGGAGGTTGCTGTGAGCTGTGTGACGCCAGGGCACTCTACGGAGGGTGATAAAGTGAGACTCTGTCTCTAAAAAAAAAAACTTAATAAATGACTCAGTGCCTATAGCTCTGTGAGTAAGGCGCCAGCCACATACACTGGGGCTGGCAGGTTTGAGTCTGACCCAGGCCTGCTAAACAGTAATGAGAACTGAAGCTAAAAAATAGCTGGGTGTTTTGGCAGGTGCCTGTAGTCCCAGTTACTTGGGAGGCTGAGGCAAGAAAATCATTGAGGCCCAAGAGTTGGAGGTTGCTGTGAGTTGTGATGCCATGGCACAGAGGGCGACATAGCAAGACTCTGTCTCAAAAAAAAAAAAAAACCTTAATAAGTTATTACGAGTGTGTTTTGTAAAGACCAAGCTGACTCCATTTTATTAAAACTAACTCCATCTTGTTCCTCAGTCTTCATTTTGCAGCAGCATGCATACTGAAAGAGTTAAGTAACTCACTCCCTCCACCGCCCCACGTCCTTGTGTCCACCCAGAGTGATAGCAGCTCCTTCCCAGACTAGCCAAGGACAAGTATTACTCAGTCCCCTAGACCTCTATCAGCTCACTCCACACCCCCTCCCTTTTTCCTTTCTGTACCCTTAAAAACCCCCTCTTATTCTGGGCTGTGGGCTTCTCCATTTTCTTGCTGCGTCAGGTGTGAGAAACCCCCAGCCTGGGCTGACTTGTAAATAAACCTCTTGCTATTGCATCGGATTTAGTCTCTCGGTGATTTATGTTGGGGATCCCTTGAGCTGGGCACAACAGTTTTTATAATTGACAGCTCTAATTTTTAGTATATTTAATATTTTGCTTATTATCCTTCCTGTGGACATGTGCTAACAGATGGAAACATTTGGAAACATTTAAGATATCTGGCATCTATCTATTTATCAGTCATCTATTGTATTCTTTTTTTTTTGAGACAGAGCCTCAAGCTGTCACCCTGGATGGAGTGCCGTGGCATTGCAGCTCACAGCAACCTCCAATTCCTGGGCTCCAGTGAGTCTCTTGCCTCCGCCTCCCAAGCAGCTGGGACTACAGGCGCCCGCCACAACGCCCGGCCATGTTTTTTTTTTTTTGGTTGCAGCGTCATTGTTGTTTGGCAGCCCGGGCTGGATTCGAACCTGCCAGCTCAGGTGTACGTGGCTGGCGCCTTAGCCCGTTGAGCTACAGGCACCGAGCCATCTATTGTATTCTTGAAGTGCTTTCTTCGAGAGTCTTATTTATAAGGATCTCTTTTTGAAAGCCTTCTCTGAATTTCTCAGTTTAGGTCAGTGGTTCTCAACCTTCCAAATACTGCCTTTAATACAGTTCCTGTGGGTCGCGACCCACAGATTGAGAACTGCTGGTTTAGGTGAATCACTTCTCTCTCTTTATTATCAAGTATTCCCCACTAAGTTTTCTCAGTTCCTACTCTTTTTGTTTGTTTGTTTGTTTTATTTTGATACAGAGACTCACTTTTTCCTCTCTGGGTAGCGTACAGTGTCACCATCACAGTTCCTTGCAACCCTAGACTCATGGTCTCAAGTAGTCCTTCTGCCTCAGACTCCTGAGTAGCTGGGACTACAGTCGTGTACCACTGTGCCTGGCTGTTTTCTTTCTTTTTTGGTAATCTTTTTCTTTTGCTCGGAATTGGTATTGAACTCCTGACCTCAAGTAATCCTCCTGCCTGAGCCTTCCTGAGTGCTAGGATTATAGGCATGAGCTACCTACTAAACCCAGCGCAGTTCTTACTCCTTAGTATGACTTATTCTGTTCATCTCTACTGCTGTTACCTTAGTTCAAAGCTTGTCCATTTATTGGTTGGATTACTGTAATAGTTTCTGAATTGGTTTTTAGAGGCTCTACCCTGCAAGCCTCAGTGGTTTTGTTTGTTTTTTCTTTTTATTTTCCTAAATGTCGATGTGACTTCTCTTGTTTTTAAAGTTTCACTGGTTTCCTATTGTAAGTAGGGTGTGATGAGGTATAGAAAGTCCTCCTTAATTTAGTCCAACTCACTCTCTACAGACTTATCCCTTGTCCTTCCTTGCCTTGAACTATAGTAAAGAATGTCTAGTGTCTGTCCTTGGTACATTTGCCTTCTGCCTGAAATTGCTACTTGGCTGGGATAACTCCTATTTGTGCTTTAAGACTCTGGGCACCATTTTAACCATTTATTTATTTATTTTGAGACTGTCTCACTCGATCACCCAGGCTTAAGTGCTGTGGTGTCAGCTTAACTCACAGCAACCTCAAACTTCTGGGTTCAGTGATCCTCAGTGCCTCCTGCCTGGCCCATTGTAACCATTTAAAGTAAGTCTACCTGACATATTTTCTTGTCAAATGAGAAAGGTTTATTGTGGTTTTTCCTGATAATGGGGGCCTTTATGGGAAATGAAAACAATCCAAAAGGGCTGGACATGGTTACTCATGCCTGTAATCCCAGCACTCTGGGAGGCTGAGGTGGCAGATTGCTGGAGCTCAGGAGTTTGAGACCAGCCTGAGCAAGAACAAAACCCCATCTCTAAAAAAATAGCCGAGCATTGTGGTGGGCACCTGTAGTCCCAGCTAATTGGGAGGCTGAAGCAAAGAATCACTTGAGCCCAAGAGTTTGAGGTTGCTATGAGCTATGACGCCATGGCACTCAACCGCAGGGTGAATGAGTGAGACTCTGTCTGCAAAAAAAAAAAAAGAAAGAAAGAAAACAATCCAGCAAAGTGTAAAGTAAAAATTATCAGAAATCACACCACCCAGAGTAAGGCTTTAAAGTCCCATCCTCATCATTAAAACTTTGGTAAACAAAGCTCTTTTTCTCTGAATTAAAAAAAAATTAACATATAAAATGTAGTATGCATGCTTTCTTTGTAACCTATTATCATATAACACATTGGTATCTTTTTTCATGTTTGTGAATGTAATTATACATCATTTTTAAGTGGTTATATAGTGTTCCATTATAATGGTGATGCCATAATTTCCTTATATAGTCTTACTCTGATGGGTATTGTAACTCTGAGGAGTTGTTCTTTATCAGTCAGTTCAACTACAGAAGCAGAAGCAAAAGCATCTCTCTCTCCCCTACACACACTATGTGCGCATGCGTACACACACATAGAGAATTGGATTGTGCTATTTGTGGGGGGCTGGCTAAGCAAATTCAAAGTACATATGGCAGGCAGGCAGGAGGTGAGATTCCGGAGAAAGTAAAAACCACAGGACCTGGTGCTGCTTGGAATGTCAGCTCTCATAGAGGACTTACTGACACTCTCTTTTAAAGAACTTTGAACTGATAAAATCAGGCCACTCAGGATAATCTCCCCTTTGATTAATGTAAAGTTAAATAAGTAGGGACTTTAATTATATCAGTACAATCTCTTCACAGCAATACCTAGATTAATGTTAGAATACCTGGGAAGAAGGTGTTGGGACCTTCTACAAAATGGCTATTGCCGCTCTTCTGTCTTCCAAGCACCTGCCTGAAAATATACCGTGTAGCCCTCTACTATGTAGAGACAGAGTATTAAAGAAAAGGGAGTTTGGGCAAGTGTTGTTCAGTCTAGCCAAGTTAATGTGTCCCCAAAGCCATCACAGGTATATATGATTTTTTTATGTTGTAGACAACGTGTACATATTTGTGTATCTATCCAGTAATTTCTTGAGGTAAATTTTTTAGAGTGGAGGAGGATTTTGAATTGTCCTTTTAACTCAGTAACATAGAAAGGAGTGATAAATTATGCTTTTGAATGAATAGCTTGGAGAGATGACGATATGTTGGATTTAGAATTTTATAAATTGGATTAAATAGGGTAGCGCCTGTGGCTCAAAGGAGTAGAGCGCCGGCCCCATATTACCAGAGGTGGTGGGTTCAAACCCGGCCCTGGCCAAAAACTGCAAAAAAAAAAAAAAAAAGTGGATTAAATAGTCTTGGATAAGAATTTTAAAAGGAGAGTCAAAATGGTCCTGGGTATTGAATTGTTTTTCAAAATCTTGGGCTCAAACAGTCCTCTTGCCACAGCCTCCTTAGTAGCTGGGAGTACAGGTGCCCAGCTATTTTTTTCATTTTTTCGTAGAGACAGGGTCTTGCTCTTGCTCAGGCTGGTCTAAACTCCTGAGCTCAAGTAATCCACTTTCTTTGCCCTCCAAGAGTTCTGGGATTATAGACATGAGCCACTGTGCCCAGCCTAAATTTTTTTTTTTTTAATTTTTCAATACATTATTTGAGTTTCTATTGTTTTGATTTTTTTTTTTTTTTTTTGTCAATTGGTCATAAATGCATTGTAGGGTACAATGGATTACATTTGGAGCGGCCACTGTAGCCAAAATGGTAGAGTACTATAGTAGACAGGCCTGACTCACTTGCTCTGTGCGGGGAGTGGCTTCCGGCATAGGATTACACAGTGCCACTAGATACACAAAAGAAGGAAGAGAGGTGCTGAGCACTAGACAGCAGAAATCTATGACAGTGTTGATTGCTTCTTTCAATTTGATTTTTTGCTTTCTGTGGGTTTTGGAGTGAGCAACTGGTCTGTATTCTTTCTTATTCAGCTTCTTGCTAGCTGTGTGAATGTGGGCAGATTGCCTGTCTTTTTTAAGCCTCAGGTTTCTCGTTTGTAAAATGTGAAGATAATGGTATATGTTATTTTAAAGATACAATGAGGAAATATATAAAATGCATGGTGTTTGTGTCTGGCATGTAGTAAGCACTTGATAAATGTTTATGAATATTATTTTTAGCACGTTACCTATTAGTTTTTCTCTTCTAGTTTTGCATTCTACTTCCTGTGTGCAGATGCAATTTTGGTAAAGCTTTTAAAAGTTATTTATAAGTAAAATACATAATTTAACTCACTAATACAAAATATCTATGAAGTCACTGTAATTATTAAAATTACTTCTAGTAATTTATCCTGGAATAACAAATTGTTCTAGGAAATTTGTTTCAAGATTATATATTTGATATGTTCCAGCCATGTTTGTCTTCATTATAAAATTGAATCTTGGCATAGGTCATATGGAGGCCTATTAATGAGACCTTACCATAGCTGGTTACTGATAATTAGAGTAAGCTTCCATTTTGAGCTACTGCACAAATTGATTTATGTGCATAATTGCTAATATTAACAGTATGCTCTAACAAAACATGTTATTCTTGTTTTGTACATAAGGAAATTGAAACTCAGGTAATAGAGTATAAAGGTTAGTATGAAGGTCATTGGAGTAAGACAGAACTGAGTTCGAAGCTCAGCTCTTCTTGTTCTATGATTTTGCGTGGGTTTTTCCTCAGTTTTCTAGTTTGTAAAAGGGGGATAATGTATTTTACAATGTATATTAAGCATCTAGTATAGGGTGGTACATAACAAATGTGGTTCTTTCTGTTATTACTTTTAATGCCCAAGAACCTTTCACCTTACAGTAAGCAGTCTTTTTTAGAATGTTAGCTTTCAACATCTGTTAACCCATTTCTGGGACAGCAGAAAAGGCCCAAAGTATTCTTAATGCTTATTTACTCTTATACCATCTTTTCTGAGTTATTACTTCACCAATGTCTTACTATATTTTAAGCACATGGCTAATTTCATCACATTGTAATTTGTTAATCTTTTGAAATAAGGACAATATCTGTTCTGTTCTTTATTTAGAAGCTCAGTAAACCACTAAGTAAAGGATAAAAAAAGAATAGACTATTCCATTTATCTCATTATGGACATTTGGGTGCTTAATTATTTAAATTTATTAATAACTTCATTTTAGCAGTGGAATTAATTTATACCATGAGCTAGGAAAGTAGCTTTGCTGGGTTACATGGAATCCATATGTAGGCATCTTGAAAGTAAGTGTGATCAAAACAGGCATGTTTTAAAAAATTTGTTTTTATGTCAGTAATAGTGTTTTCCATTCCATTTCTTCTCACATGAGTAGTATTCTAAAGGATATTAGAATTATTAGTATTCAGAAGGTTCTAAAGGCTGAAAGAAGTGGAAAATATAGGTTAAAAAAGGCTTTTGTAAAATAGAAGTGATGCTGTTGCTCACAATGAATGGCAGCAAAGACTTTTACATCTGCGTAACAGAATGCTTAATGATGATAACTGGAATGGATAACTGAAGAAAATACAATGCATTAAATTGAAAATTAGTATATTATTTTTTACTCAGTATTGTGAGGATTCTTCAGTGTAGAGGAAGGTATTGAGGAATTATTGAACAGTTTATGAACTGGCCATCATATTTCAGAGAATTATTATTATTTTATTTCAGATTAATATGAAGGTCCAGTTGATTAGGTTACATTGTTTGCCAAAGAATTATTTTTCATTGATATTGGTTATATGAATAGTTTTGTATAGTGGTGCTTATCATCTTGGTAAGTGTGAAGTTGACATTGAAAAGGCAGATAGGGAAGCAAAACAAAGACACAATAGGTTAAACTTCAGATTAGAGGCAAAGTGTAGTTATAGACAGCAGTATGTCCCATAATTTTATCATAGTGTATTCATGAATAGGTTGGAAACTGAATTCTTAGAAGCAGTGTTTTGTTGACCTTTGAAAATTTTCATATAACGTTAAGATTCCATGAAAGCCTTGTTTTCAGATCTTGAAATAGTTCATAGTTTTTCTTAAGTGCTTTATTAACATTTCATGTGCCAAAATTACATGATTTTTGTTACTAACTTAAAAGACTTTGCTTATGGGCTTCATAGAATTTGTCAGTCTTATTTCTATGAAGATTTTTGAGTTATTCATGTTTGCTCAAGCTTTCCACATTTGAACATTGAAAAAAAAATCATCAAACTTCTTAATATTTTTCAAACAGTTTTGAAATTTCTTGGTAAGTAGTTATCAGATAGACTGAATACATCAAATAGAGATGAGATAGTGAAAACTCAGGCTTTTTATGTTTTGTTCAAAGAGAAGTTAAAATATTCAGCATATCTAGCTATAGACATTTATATGTAGAAGAGAAGTATTTGTCTTGCCAGTAAGAGAAATGCATGTTTTAATTTTTTATTGCTTTGTAAATGAACCTTTCATCTATTCTTGAACACTTTTCTTATTTTTGTATGCTCTATAAATGAATCATGGTTTAGAACTTTTTTACATCAGTAATAAAAATGAAATTTGATTGGTTTGTAATAAAGAAGGTTCTTTTCATAAAAACAATCATTTTGTCATGACAATTCTCATTAACAGTAACTGTGTTAGCAAAATAGAAACCATAAAATGCATTTCATTGTGCTTATACACTTAGCTATGTTTTTGTGCTGATTATATAGTTTTATGTCTAAGAATGTCTATAAGCCAAAGAAGTTTCTTTATAATTTAAACTGCCAGAAAGACTGTTGATGTGTATATTTATCCCAGCAAATACAGTATCTTTATTATAATGGAGTTTCCCTCCACCGAGTTATATATTATAATCTGGTCAACCTAGACCATTAAGTACAACTGTATACAAATAAATGTATCATTTGTTTAACACTTAAGAGGCCAACATTACTCCAGTGTTTATTTTTGTAAAGTTATATTGGCAGCTGATTCTTTAAAGAGTTAGCCTTCTGTTGACCTCCATTTCTTTTGATTATTAGACTTTATTATGTTATAGGAAATGTTTTGGTATTGTAAATAATTTCTAACTTTTTCATTTTATAAATTTAAAAAAGATCATGTCAAAAGAAATAATCAGAAATAAAATTTGCTGTTTACTTTTTCATAAGACATTATCACTGTTAATTTTATTATTACTGTTCATCAATTTAAGATTCTAATTTGGCTAGCAGATAAGAACTAGTTACTTAAAGCTAACTGCTGAAGTGGTGATTGATATTTGTTCTTCATTTGACATTGTGAATTTTTTTTTTTTTTTGAGACATAGCCTCAAGCTGTTGCCTTGGGTAGAGTGCTGTGGTGTCACAGCTCACAGCAACCTCCAACTCCTGGGCTCAAGCGATTCTCCTGCCTCCGCCTCCCAAGTTGTTGGCACTACAGGGGCCCACCACAACGCCTGGCTAGTTTTTGGTTTCAGCCATCATTGTTGTTTGGTGGGCCCAGGCTGGATTTGAACCCGCCAGCTCTGGTGTATATGGCCTTACCCGCTTGAGCCATAGGTGCTAAGCCTGTGAGTTGTTCTTGATGTATTTTCTCCACAAATGGATTTCTTCTTTTCGCCATGTTGTTGAACTGATATTCTCATACTATAATTTGTAAATATTTAGAGAATGTAAAATAATTTTAAAATAAATAAATATTTAGAAAGAGAGATGTGTTTGTGAAATCATAGTGTAGATTAAAGACAGAATATGTTTTCATTCTTTAGTGTTATGGATTATCTTTGCTTCATAAATATATGATTATACTGGTTTGCCTTTTACAAAAAGGCATAATAAGATTTGAATTTAGTTAGAGTTGTTGTTTTTCTTCTATATTCTCCTTTTTTTCTCAGTCTCTATATAATGTAGCAATTGCCATTCAGATCAATGTTTTAATCTTTTCCCCTTTTTAAAAGTTTCAGAATATTAGAGGGTATACATGTTTTGTTTACATACTTTGTTTTTATATAGGTTCAGTCAAAGTTATACATGTAAGTGTGCCCTTCACCCAGATAGTGTGCATTATACCCTGGTGTGAATTTACTCATTGCCCCCAGCTTGATTTTCATTGGGATTTACTTCCATATGTGCACTTAAGTGTTGATCGATTAGTTCCAGTTTGGTATTGAATACATGGCCTTTGTTTCTCCATTCTGTGATGTTTCACTTAGAATGGTTTCCAGTTCTATCCAGGTTGCCAAAAAGATTCTAAGTTGCCTTTTAATGACTGAGTGGCACTCCCTAGTATGCATATACTACATTTTATTACTCCATTCATGTATTGTTGGGCACTGGGGTTGTTTCCATGTCTTTGAGATTGTGAGTTGTGCTGGAATAACATTCAAGGGCAAGTATCCTTTTTCTAAAATGATCTTTTTTCCTTTGGGTATAAATCTAGCAGTGTGATTGCTGGACAAGTGGTAGGTCTGTTTCAGTTTTTTGAGGTAGGTATCTTCATACAATTTTCCATAGAAGTTGTACTAGTTTGCAGTCCCACCAACAGTGTACAAGAGTTCCTTTCTCTCTGCATCCATGCCAGCGTCTGTTGTTTTGGGACTTTTTAATAGAAATCAGTCTCATTGGAGTTAGGTGATACCTTATTGTGGTTTTGATTGGCATTCCCTAATGATTAGAGATGCTGGGCATTTTTTCATGAGTTTGTTGGCCATTACTGTATCTTTATTTGAAAAGTTTCTGTTCTAGTTTTTTGCCCACTCTTTAATGGGGAAGTTTGGTTGTTTCTTACTGATTTGCTTAAGTTCTTTGTAGATTCTAGTTATTAGTCCTGTATCATGTATGGCATGCAAATATTTTTTCCCATTTTGTGGGTTGTCTATTTACTCTAGATCAGACCGCTAGACTTGCCCATACAGATTAGTTTTTAGTGATGAATGTAAGCCATCATAGTCACAGAATACCAGTTTCTGGGGACAAGAGGCTGGGGAGTTATGGTGATATTGGTAAGCAAGTTGAAGATAGAATAAGATATCAGGAAGGCAAAGTTTCAGGATAATGGGTTAATGAAATGAAACTGACTAGAGAGAAAATGGTAATTGCAATAGCTATGTCTGAAGCAGTAAAGTAGAATTTGTGAGTATAATATGGTCAGGAGTCAGTTTTATAACTGATTTGGATGAATAGGAAGTTCTATGAGGTATCAGATGAATCAACATTTAATTCTATCTTTAATGATAAATATATAACAGATAGTAAGTATTACAACTCTTGATTTAGTTGCTGTTGCAGTGGAACTGACCACTCCATATTTAGGAGTGTTTGATAGCCATTTTGTCATGTTCCTAGCTCCTCTGGATCAGGAATTCAGACAGGGCATAGGAGAGTTTGTCTCTGTCTCACCATGTCTGGGGTCTTCAGCTGCAGAGGCTGAGAGACTGAGAGTGAGCCAGCAGTTAAGGGCTGGAAACATCTGGAGGCATCTTCACATACATGTCTGACAATTGGTTCTGGCAAAGACCTCAGCTAGGGTTGTCCTTTGGAATGCTTACATTTGGCTTCTCATGTGGCTTGGTTTTCTCAGAGCCTGCTACCTTGAGTGTAGTCAGACTTTTTTTGCATGGTGACTCAGTTCTCCAAAAGTTAAGTGTCCAGACTTACAAAGTAGAAGGTCATACCTTTTGTGACCTAGCCTTGGAAATAATGCAACATCACTTCCATCTTATTCTATTGGTCACAACAGATTTATAAGACTACTGGATTCAAGGGAATTAGATTAGATTTCATGTCTTGGTAGAGAAGTATGGTTCTAGAAGAGTTTGTGAGACAGGAGGAGGTATTGTGGCTATCTTTGAGAAATGTGAACTGCCAGTTCGCAAGATAGTAATATTACTGGTGCAGAGGGCTTTGCTAACTTGTTTTAATTACAACTGGCTACTGAGTAGGCCAACATATGACTAAATAGAGATTCTAAAACAGCATGGAGGTGGATAGTAGGTGGGGTGGGTAGAGTGGTGTGGAATGGTGATATTGTACTTTGCAATCAATTATCTGGAGCTCCCTAAAACTGCTGATGCCTGCTTTGCATTGCACCTCTTCCCCACGTGTGTGCATATACATTCATTTTTTTTCTCATCAAAGGCCTCTTATTATGGGAAGGTTGAAGAGGGAAATAAGGCAAGTTTATTTTTCAAACACACCATAGATGGTTTGGCTGTGTGTCTCTGGTTAGGAACCATTGAATGATTTGGAGAGAAAGTGAATTCTTGAGTGAGTTCTTCCACTGTTGAAGTTCATATCCATTGTTGAAATGTTATCATTTCTTAATTTTGTTCAATGGCTTTATTTTTAATTATAATAATATTTTGCTATCAGATATCTCTTAGGCTTTAGATAGCAACAAAATATCTGCTTATATTTTCTTTTCTCTCTCTTTCTCTTTTTTTTTTTGAGACGAAGTCTCACTCTGTCACCTTGGGTAGAGTGCCAGGGTATCATAGCTAACAGCTACCTCAAACTCCAGGCCTCAAGAGATCCTACTGCCTCAGCCTCCCAAGTGCTTGGGACTACAGGTACTTGCTGTGATGCCTGGCTAGTTTTTCTATTTTTTAGTAGAAATGAGGTCTTGCTCTTGCTCGTGTTGATCTTGAACTCCTGAGCTCAAGCAATCTGCTTGCCTCAGCCTACCAGGGTTTTGGGATTACAGGTGTGTGCCACCATGCCCAACCCTACTTGTATTTTCTGTAGAATATATCTATTTTTGAGTACCTGATTTGTGCTAGGTGCTCTGCCAGGTGCTGGGGTTACAAAAACGAGTAATATAGTTCTTTTGTAGAACTTAAAATCTTATGCTGGACATATCCATTGAAATAGGTAATTTCAATATAAAGATATATCCTGTGACAGAAATCTGCACAGAGACAGCTAGTTCTGGAAGCCTCTGCTAAATATTTTACCTTCCTTTTTTCAAACTGAATTAGAGGTGTCAGGTTTTCAGTAAAAATCTAAAGTGCTTTCCTCACCCTTCCCCTGCTTTCTGGCATACAGTCTGATTATTTTTTTGGATCCAATTGTATTTCATCTTGTGAGTTATTTCCTTTCTTTCCTGGAAAGATTTAGTCGTTTCTTCAAGAGTATTCCTATAGGGCTTTATACACATTTCTGGTTTAATCTGTATGTTATAACTTATTGATTAAGAGGGCATGTAACAAATTTTATCTATTTTATTCTTGCAACAACCTTATAAGAGAGTTAATATTTTCCTCCTTTACAGTGAGGTGATTGAGGCATGAAGAAGTTGAGCAAGTTGGCTGAGATCACTAATAAGTTACAGAATTGAGAGGGAAGCCCAAGCACTACATATGTCTGACTTTAAGACCTATGTTTTTTTCCTGTTCTTAATGTAGTCACTTGTTGTATAGTAAATAGTTATTTGTAAATAGTTATGTGTATGTCAGCCATCTCCTCGTCTCATTTCCCTCCTTTTCCCTCATCTCAGAAAAATTAGATCCTAGACAGTTTTGTATTCATTTTTGTCTTTTTATTATAGTTCCTAGTACATTTAATGACCTGTTTGTTCAAGACCTCAAATAATACCTTTAATATTTTTGGGAGGAATCTTTGAGGATTTCCTACCGTGTTCTCATATTCATGAAGGAATTTTGTAATGGTAAGGGTATGTCATCTTATTTCTTGTTTTTTCTTCTCAGAGAATCTTGGCCAAACAAGTGTAATAACATGTCAGATCCTCTGAAGGGGATCATTTGTTTCTTTGCTAGCTGGGAGGAGCAAAGAAAGAGTAGAGAGTTTTTTGGTTACCTCGCTTGATGGGAGATAGTAAGTATATGTAAAGTACTTAGACTAGTCATCACATACTAGATACTTAATAAAATAGGTTCTGTTATTTATAATTAATTATATTTGGTTTTGAGTACTAGGGAGAACTCTGTAGTTTGAGAGATATCTGTTTCTACCTCTCAAGTTAAGATTTAGAGAACCATTCAACTATTGCACCTGGAAAGATAACATTGTTAAAATCTGATAGTTGTGTAAGACTGTTTTCTTACCTCTGTTTTTTTTTTCCGCCAGATATTGCACTTCTGACCAGCTGTTTTTGTATGTTTTGCCATTGATCTCATATTCATTTATGTTTCTGAGAAAATGTCAGAATGGCATCAGTGCTTCCTTTTTGGTGAATTTTCTGACTACCATTTTTAAAAAGAGAATTCAAATTTTGAGTTCTAACTAAAAGGTTCTTACTTATTAATTCATAATAATCATATGTAGTTGACCTGCTTTTTATCGGAAGTTACTAAAAAATGATAGATTGTTTGTCGAGATGGGGTGTTCTATGTTGCTTAAGCTGGCCCTAAACTTCTGGGCTCAAGAGATCCTCCTGCCTCAGCCGCCTGGCACTATGGGAATGTGCCACTACACACAGCTATGATGATTGTTTTTATAATGGGACAGAGTCTAAACATAACTATTTGCCATAACATGGCATATACATACTTACTATGAAGGAATGAAAGGTTTTTAATTTGGTTTGTATTTGTTTTAGCCTGAATTATTGGCTTGTTGATGCTGTGATTTTTTTCTTGACCCTTGTTGTTCATTCTCTAGAAGTGTCTTAGTTTTATGAAATTTATCCTTGAATAAAAATTTAAAATTGATCTCCAGTTTCCTGTAGATAGGATCGGATGGCTTATGTTCAAACCTCATAATTACTAATTTTTATTTTCATATTGATTACATCTAATGGAAAAACTATCATGCAACCGCTTTGGTTCCAAAATAAGTCTGGCCTGAGTTCATTAATTGTAAAGGCTTGTTTTTGAACTTTGCACCTTGCTCTTCAGGTATATTTTACAATACGGCTTTAAGTCATATCCACAAATACTTAAATAGAATAAGATGCTCAATAATTTTGGATAAAATTAATCTATATACATTACTACCACTTTCTCAGAGCCAAATGAATGAAAAAGATAAACAGAATTCAATCTTATCTCAACTGCCATTGATGTCTCTAGGATAGTCCTTTTTTGTGGTGTTCACAGACCATCTGCATTAGATTTACTGAGAATGCTTGCTGGACGTGTGAGAGTCTTGGTCTCTCATCTGGACAGTATCCAGATCTCTGAGATTTTGAAATACACGACTTTACCAAGTTCCTCAGGTGATTCTTGAACACTAAAGGTTAGGAACTGCTTTAGTTCCAGTAAATATTACCCAAGAATGTTTATTTGTGAGCTCTGGAAAAGGCTAGCTTCAGTAGTGTGTTCATGGACTCTAGGGCCAGATTACTTCTGTTCTAATCCTGGCTGTTGTCACTTACACTATGATTTTGGACAAATTATTTATTCTTGTGTCTTGATTTTCTTATTGTAAAATAGGGAAAATAAAAATAAACAACCTTGTAATGTTGTTGAGAGATTGTTAATTTATGTTAAGCAGTTATATGTACAGTTAAGTTCAGTAAGTCTTTTGAAATTTTCTGTTTACTTCAACTTTATTGAGGTATGATTTACAGTATACGATTATTCTAAGTATACAATTAAATGATTTTTTTTAAGTATGTTTGCATAGGTCTGTGACTATTACTACAATCTAATGGTAGGTGTTAGGATTGGGGATTCAGATTTCATGCACAAAGTTTAGGATGGAAAGAAGTACGAAGTTTATTTTACTTGCCTGAGAAAGAAAAAGAAAAAGAGAGAAATAAAATGGCGTGACACTGAGAAGGCAGAGCGGATGTCGGCAGCTGAGGAAAAGCTGCTAGGAATTTTTAAAGGGTAAATGTGGCTTATTTTTTTCTTTGTTACAGAATGATGAAAGAAGCGGCTGTGTATAGTGTTTTCCTTTTTTATTCTTTCTCTGTGAGGCCAGTTTATTAGGTCCTTGAAAGGTAGTTCTGACTGGAACTGAAGAGAGAGCTCTAACACCTTGCTGTCTGCTTAGGGCTCTTCAAAGCTGTGAAAAGGAACTCTTAGCGCTAACAAGTTAGACTGGAAGATGCGTTGAGTCCCAGGTGTGTAATCAAAATACAACAAAGGAGGCACTTGTCTGTGAGTTTTTCTTCAAAGGGGTAATTATGTTTGATAGGTTAGGGTTCACTGTTAGCTAGTTCGTTAAAAGGCCGCCTCTCAGTAGGTTTCCATCACTTCCAAAAGAAACCCCTTGTCTACATGCAGTCAGTCCCTATTTCCACCCCAGCCCAAGTCAACTATTGATCTACTTTCTGTTTTTGTAGTTTTGACTGTTCTGCACGTGTCAGATAAATGGAATCATACAATATGTTTTCTTTTGCAACTGGCTTTTTTCATGGGTCAGAATACTGTCGTGATTCATCAGTGTATCTGTGTTGTAGCATGTGTCAGTACTTGTTTCTTTCTTATTGCCAAATAGTATTCCAATGTATGGATGTACCACATTTTGCATATCCATTCATAATTAATGAACATTTGAGTTACTTCTACTGTTTGACTATTGTGAATTAATGAACATTTGAGTTGCTTCTACTGTTTGACTATTGTGAATAATGCTGTTAATAACATTTGTGTATATGTCTTTTTGTTGATGTGTTTTCTTTTCTCCTGAGTAATACCTAGTTGTTGGATCATATGGTAATTCTGTGTTTAACGTTTTGAGAAATTGCCAAACTTTGCAGTGTCCCACCAACAATTGTGAGAATTCTGATTTCTCCACATTTTCTAAACGGATGTTATTGTCTGTCTTCTTGATTATAGTCTTCCTGGTAGGTATAAAGTGGTATCTCATTGTGGTTTTTATTTGCATTTCCCTAATGACTAATGATGTTGAGTGTCTTTTTTTGTGCTTCTTGGCCATTTATATCTCCTTTGGAGAAATGTCTGTTTATATCCTTTGTCCAATTTTAAAAGTTGAGTTATGTTGTCATTTTACTAGATATAAGCTGTATGAGTTTTGAAAATTTTAATTGCTGTTGTTACCAGCATCATTATCTGCTTAGATAGAAGTCTAGTTATTTGATCAGAAGATAGATTCTCATTATTTTGTAGTTTTATTTGGGCTTCAACTTTGATCATGGGGAGTGGGGACGTTCTTCTCTTCAGCTTTCAACTGCCCTGGATAGTAATTCTGCTGCATTATTCATTCATGTGACTCACTTTGAGTTATTTTAATCTTTTGTTTACCAGTTCTAAATATATATGGGTGGTTGGAAATACTGATGAGTGACTTGTGGAATATTATTTGAATTACTTCTCATGGTTCATTAAATGACTTTCATTTGGCATTTTGGAGATTATACACTTTGGTGTATAATTTTTTTCTTAGTCCTTGGGCATGTAGCCCAAACAGAATCAAGCCTTGTTGTAGGTGTACCAAATAATATTTATTGTCATAATGAGGTAAACTTTGGTATTTGTTAGAGCTTTTAGACATTATAAAGACAACATATGTAGAAACTGGCCACATGGTCCTTCTAATATATGAGTGCCTTAAGGGACGTTACTTGATTTTCTTTCTAATTGTAACTTTAGTGTTTAAAATAGTGCATAGCACATTATATACAATGAATATTTATTGAGTAAATGGTAAAACCAATTTGTAGAATGTGGCTAAGTTTACTTTCTGAAATGAGAACTATGTGTAGTTTAGTATACATATTTCCATAGGTTGAGTATTCCTAATCTGAGAATCTGAAATCTGAAATGCTATAAAATCAGAAACCTTTTGAATGCTGACTTGGTATTCAAAGGGAATGAATGTTCTTGGAGCATTTTGAATTCTGGATTTCCTGATTAGGGAGGCTCAGCAGGTAAGTATATGATATAAGACGCCTTCCTTCTCCCCCAAAATCAAAATTTAAAAATTGTCCCAAGCCTTTCAGATGAAGTATACTCAGTCTGTGTGCAACAAGCAATAAAGGCTATACAGTGGGCTCTGATGCCAGTCAATAAGTTTCTTCTCTTTAAGCATTTCCTATAATTTATAGCCAAGAGAATAGTTTTGGCCTGAATCTTGTTCTAGAAGATTCTTCTAGAGTCTGGGAATTCTTTTGTGCTTTTGTCTTATACTTCTCTAGTTTGCCCTAGAATGTTTGCTTCATACCACAGAGGTCTTATTTTAATCTAAAGTAGCCTTTAATCTTTGTATCTACACTTGTTTGTTACATATTCTCTCTCTTTTTTTTTTTTTTGAGGCAGAGTCTTACTTTGTCACCCTCAGTAGAGTGCTGTGGTGTTGGTGTCACAGCTCACAGCAACCTCAAACTCTTGGGCTCAAGTGATTCTATTGTCTCAGCCTCCCAAGTAGCTGGGACTACAGGCTCCCACCACAACACCTGGCTGTTTTGAGACATGAGATCTCTCTCTGGCTCAGGCTGGTGGAAAATTGTAGCATATTCTTTAAGTAACCTTACCACAGTGCTGCTTGCCTGCTTTTATTTAGATTTATAGAAATGTTGCTATGGACTGTGCTTCTCCATTCTCCTACATGAACCACTTTCTGACTTGAACATTGATCTCTTGACTATTGAGGTGATGGGAGAATGGTTTTAAACTTTTTTTTTTTTTTTTTTTTTGAGACAGAGTCTGACTCTGTTGCCCAAGCTAGATTGCTGTGGCATCAGCCTAGTTCACAGGCATCTCACACTCCTGGGTTTAAGTGATTCCCTTGCCTTAGTTCCATGAGTAGCTGAGCCTACAGGTGCCCGTCACAACACTCAGCTAATTTTTCTATTTTTAGTAGACACGGGGTCTTGTTCTTGTTCAGGCTGGTTGTGAACTCAAGCTCAAGCAGTCGTCCTGCCTCAGCCTCTCAAGAGTGCTAGGATTACAGGCAAGAGCCACTGCACCTGGCCTCTTAAATTCCTTTTGTGGAAAGAATTAACTTCCTGTTCACACATCCTGTGTAATATTAAATATTTCCTAGGAAATACTACCTTGGAGGAATTACTGTTTAATCATGTATTATGATTATTATTATCCGGGATGTAGTGTTACCTTTGATTTGTACCTTAGTTTGCAGGTTGAATTGCTATTGAATTTAATACATTGTCCTTAAAATTTCAGTTTTGATAAAGTCCCACATCATCATATTTTAAGTCTAAATATCTTTAAAATCTATTTAAAATGAAACCTTCATATTATAATTGACTAAAATTAATGGGATTTGAATGTGGTTTCTATGTTGCTATCACTGAGCTAATCAGTATAATATTTATAACAAATTAGCAAATTTATTTCCTTTTTTTCTCTGTGTCTTGCAGTAACTTGTCCATATTTAAGAGCTGTCAAATGTTCTTGGAGCATTTTGTTATATTAGTATTTGCAATTTACACCTTTGGCAGGAAGCCATCCAAATTTGGAGATAGACTACACAGTGTTTCTTACTCCTTTTATATAACAATGTCTAAATAGTCTTGCTGGGCTGAAGAGATGACATCTATGAGCTTTTGGAATTTAGTTGCCTAAGGATAAACTGAGTTGGACTTCATTAATGCACAAATGATAGGTTTGTGTAGAGTTATTATAGCATTAATCAATTTGATGGATTGGAAATATGACACAACTGAAGCAGCATGTAATATTAGTGCCTATTATTCTACAAATTATGTCTTCACCTGTATTCATATGCCAGAGGAATCATGTTGTACATTAAGAATGCAGAACTTGAAAAAACAAAACAAAAAAGGAAGCAACAATAGAGGGCATCTCTTTTCATGGCCCTTCTCTTGTTTCTTTAATATTAGATTGTCAAGGGACAGACTCTGGAATTAGGCTTAATTATTAGCTCATAGCACTTTCATACTGTGTAATATTCTGAATAAATAGATAGGTGATCTGCCACTGGAAAGACTTATCACCTAACCTGAAAGCTTAAAGCGTACTGCAAGTAACATGTAAAATCTTTAAGAGACTTAGGAATGTACGGATGTGAATGAGTGCTAGCCAGCAGTCATTTCACTAAGAATCACAATGGATTCCTTTTGTGATTAGTGAAGTGACTGCTAGCCCGTAATAAACTAAAGAGTATTGATTTTATTTTTGGTTCTGTTTTATTGCTTGATAAAGCTTAACAATCAGGTAGCATAAAGATAATTAAAGTGAATGAGAAGCAAACATGTGTTTTGGGGGGTTATGAGTATTGGTTTATCATGTGTATTTCTGGTACTATTATGCATTATTTATTTTATCTTATGGTTTTGAAAAGTCCAAGAATATGCACCCTCTCTTTTAAATTTTACTTTGTTCTTCTCTGACATAAACACAAGAATAGAAGAAGTTTTAAAAAAAATTTAAGAAATATTCATTTGGATAAAAAAAATACTCTCTGATACCTACTAAAGACTGAAACTTAGGTCTTTTTTTGCTCCTAGTAAAGAAGACACTAAATATAAAATAGTCAGGGCTTGGGCAAAATTGGGAAGTAAGTAAAGGACTAAACTAGACTTTTTTTTTTTTTTTAAAGAGAGAGGGTCTTGCTCTGTCACTCGAGCTGGAATGCAGTGGTGTGATCATAGCTTACTGTAACCCCAAACTACTGAGCTCAAATGATCCTTCTTACTCAGTTTCCCTAGTTGTTAGGACTACAGGCTCACACTGCCCCACCCAGTTAACTTTTTTCATTTTTTTGTAGACGTGAAGTCTTGCCTATTGCCCAGGCTGGTGTTGAACTTCTGTCAAATGATCTTCCTGCCTCAGTCCCCCTCACTCCCCAAGGTACTGGGGTTACAAGTGTGAGTCACTATGCCTGGCCTAACTGGACTTTAATAACAATAATCAGATATGCATTTAGTTATGAAGTGCTCTGGCATTAGCTTTATTTCTAGGTATTCTTTATATCTGTAAAATAGGAATATGTTTCTCTATAAAAACAATAAAATTTTAATACATATTTTGTTAGCAATATTAGAATAGTAATTCTAATTTTAAAGAGTGAGTTAATGTAGGTCACTAAGATTATCTTAAAGCAAGTTACTGCTTTGGTATGAAAATGATATAGTAGTTTTATCATGAAAGAGTTAATTTCTTAAAGGTTAGTAATTTTAACTTGGAATTCTTATAATAAAAACAAAAAATTTAAAATTTGATTAATTCTAATTTTATATTTTGGCATATTATTGTAAAAACTATTTTTAGTTTGGAGCAATTGAAAAGCCAAGATTTTAATAAATAACCTCAAGACCTAGGAATTTTTCACATTCTAGGAACTCATCCTTTAGGAAGAGAGATAAGATATTGACATAACAGTATAGTCGTGTAGAAAATAATATATAACATAAGACAAGTAGATGCTGTTATGGACAAATTAGATTTAATTAGTTACAAAAGACTTCTTGATGAGGTAGTATTGAAACTTGGTTTTAAAAAAGTTGTAGGGCTTGGTGCCCGTAGCATAGTGGTTACGATGCCAGCCACATACAACGAGGGTGGATGGTTCGAACCCAGCCCAGGCCAGCTAAACAACGACAACTGCAACAAAAAAATAGCTGGCTTTTGTGGTAGGTGCCTGTAGTCCCAGCTACTTGGGAGGCTGATGCAAGAAAATCACTTAAACCCAAGAGTTGGAGGTTGCTGTGAGCTGTGATGCCACGGCACTCTACCAAGGGCAACATAATGAGACTGTCTCAAAAAAAAAAAAAAGGTTGTAGGATTTGACTATGTGGCAGTGAAGAAGTATTTTAGACTGAGGGGAACAATTTGAGCAAAATCATGAGGGTGAGAAAATATGAAGCATGGGGGAAATTTGAAGTAGTCTGGTTGGATATAAAGGTCTATTTAGTTAGATATGTAGATAGGTAAGCAAGGATCCCCATCTTCCTCACTAATTTATGCAAGTTCTTCCCTAAGCTTTTTCCTCAGTCAGAAAAAGGTGATTTCACCAGGAGAGAGGAGGACTCTTCTCTGTTCATGAATGCATGAGTGACCGCATTCCATGGTAAAACTTCAAAGAAGTATTTAATTGGAGCAGTGTTCTCCAATGTAGGGTGGGATGTGTGCACCCTCTAGTATGCGAGATAATCCTTTGAGGTACAGGAAGAAAATATCTAAATTACCTATGTATTTCTTAAATATGCACTAACCCTAAAACTGAAAATCTCTTTCTATATGCTGTTTGATATTAAATATATAGTTATCATCAGATATTATTGCAGTACCACTCCTAAGCCTCAGAGTCAGGGACCTCAACTGTCTGACAAGCCATGTCATCATTCTCCTTTCCACATTCTATGACTCTGACCCAGAATCACTATTTTAAAAAATTTCATGTCTTTATCAATAAAATATTTAAATATGCAGGCCCATATAGATTTAGAAATCATATGGTTATTAATTGCAGCTAATATACACTAAAAAAGAAAGTACAGAGTTAAAAAATAAGTCCAAATTCAGTTATTTTTAGGCAGGTGTTTAATATTTTTAGAATTGTGTTGTTTGTTGTAGTAGTGAAGTCATCTGGGTAAAGTTTAATTTTCATGTTTTGCAATGCAGTGTGTTTCCTTGTCCTCCCTGCTGCATTCTTGGCCTAAATGGTACACGTGATAACAACAGTATTGATAGTGGTGGTAATAAAAACAGATGTTTATTCAGCCAACATTTACTGATTGTCTGTTCTGTGATAGTTGCTAGGAATGAAGTGGTAAGCAAAAATTGGGCATGAAATTTTGACTGTGATCACTGGTACAAAGGGATGTACATGCTATAAGAGCTTGTAAAGAGAGTTATTTGAACTATTTGAGGAGGTCAGTGATGTGTCCTTGGGGATACTACCAGCTATAAGATTTATAGGGTCCAGTACAAAATAAAAATGTGAGGTCCCTTGTTCAAAAATGAAGACTTTCAAGACTGAGGCAGAACATTAAACCAAGAATGGGGTCCTTCTAAGTGCCTGTCCCATGTATTTGCACATGTTATAAAGGCCACGAACCTGCCGCTCTTTCTCAAAAGGATGTTTGAGCAAAGATGTGACAATGCAATGGGAGGAGAAGATTGTTCTAGGCAGAGGAAATAGCACAAGCGATGTCAGAGCAAGAAGGGGAGTAGTACATTCAGAAGCTGGATGAAGGGCAGTGTGGCTAGATTACAGAGAGAGAGAGGGGTGAGAAGGTAACTTGAAAGGGCAAATGTGTGTGTGTATGCAATAGAGAGGTGAGAAAGTAACTTGAAAGGCCAAGTGGATCCTTGTAGGCCATGTTGAGGATTCTGATCTTTATTCCAAGGTCTCTGATAGCTGTTGTTGTGTCTTAAGCTTAACATTTATTTATGATATGCTGATAATACCTTAACCTCCACTTCTTACCAACTGCTTTTTTAAAAAATTTTCAATCTTACCTACTATATTTATTCTAAGGCGAGTCCTTTCTTAAGGCTTATTAAAAATGGCAATTTACATTAGGGAGTGTGCTTTTGGTGACAGAAACTGAAAACAGGTAAAGGAGGTGAGTCATGAAATTCTGTTTACTATTGGAGTAGATTGTGTTCTAAAACAACATTTCAGGTGAGCTGAAGAAAAACTAGGAAGAAATGAAAATGTTTTGTTATTGTTTTAAAAGGATTTTTCTTTTTAAACACTATAATTTTATAAAATGTGTATTGTCAGCTTTGTGATTTAAAATTTCATTTATGTATGTATGTGTGTATGACAAGAGTCTCTTTCTGTTGCCCTGGGTTGAGTACCATGGTTTCCCCATAGCTCATAGCAACCTGTGATTTAAAACTTTTAATCTCCTTCTCTTTTACACATAGTCAGGAGCAAGGGGTGTGTATTGACTTGCTTGACCTTGAGAAAGAGACGAGTAGGGAAGAAGGTGTCTTTTTGGACTTTGTCTTTCATGTGAGATAGTCTCAATAAAAGGTTTTAATTAATAATACTCAAACGAAGAAATAGACTTTTTTTTTTTTAGAGACAGAGTCTCACTTTATCGCCCTCGGTAGAGTGCCGTGGCGTCGCACAGCTCACAGCAACCTCCAACTCCTGGGCTTAGGCGATTCTCTTGCCTCAGCCTCCGGAGTAGCTAGGACCACAGGCGCCCACCATAACGCCCGGCTATTTTTTTTGTTTTGCAGTTCGGCCAAGGCCGGGCTTGAACCTGCCACCCTAGGTATATGTCGCTGGTGCCCTACTCGCTGAGCCACGGGCGCCACCCTAGACTTTGTTTTATTTGTGTGGGTAATAATATTCATGATTCATAGATTTACTTGTGAAGACAATTAATAGAGCTCATTTCCTAGAATGATAACCTACACGGTTGATTTGTAGATCTGTTAACATGCCACACAGTTTAGAATATTCACTTCTTCTGGCATGGTTTTTTTTTTTTTTTTTTTTTTTTACTCTTTCGTTACCTCACAGCTAGATACACAAACACATTAGACAACTGCGAAAGTATCTTCTTCTTTTTACGTCCTCAGTCTAGAAGCATCTTTCTATTTTTTTTTTTTGAGACAGAGCTTCAAGCTGTCACCCTGGGTAGAGTGCTGTGGCATCACAGCTCACAGCAACCTCCAATTCCTGGGCTCAAGCAATTCTCCTGCCTCCGCCTCCCAAGTAGCTGGGACCATGGGCACCCGGCTATTTTTTGGTTGCAGCCATCATTGTTGTTTGGCAGGCCCAGGCTGGATTCGAACCCTCCAACTCAGGTGTATGTGGCTGGCGCCTTAGCCACCTGAGCCATAGGTGCTGAGCCATTCTGTTTTTTTTTTTTAGAGATAGGATGGTGTTCTCTTAGTTGGGCTAGCCTACAGTGACATCATTATAGCTCACCAAACCCTCAAATTCCTGGGCTTAAGTGATTCTCCTGCTTCAGCCTCCCAAGTAGTATGAGTAGCTGATACTGCAGAGGTGTGCCACAATACCTGGCTAATTTTTCTGTTTTTTTGTAGAGACAGTGTCTTGTTCTTAGTTAGGCTAGTCTTGAATTCCTGGCCTCAAGTAGTCCTCCTCCCTCGGCCTTCCAAGGAGCTAGAATTACAGATGTGAGCTATTAAGCCTGGCCAAATTTCTACTTTTAGCATTCTTATGGAATAACACTAGGGATTTTCTCCCATGCTATGTTTTAAATGTAATTATGTGAACTTGGTCGCATAGATGATGCACTTAAATTGGTGATATTTGTGTGCTCTGAGCTGCTTGTGGGTAAGATAGGCAGTTGGTCATTTCCTTGCATACTCTTACCATTTTTTTTCTACAGACCCATGATACACACTGCATTTCCTAGCTGCTAAAATAACATGGCAGTATAGATTTATATCAGTATACTTGCCTACTCTTTTTAAATTGTAGGTTCTGTTTGTGAAAAATACATCAGATGTTTTAATACAGTTACTTTCTGAGAATTTTTTTTTAATAGTAATTTATGAGTTGAAACATAGTTTATATCTTGTGTAAAGAAAAACATTCATCCCTTTTGGCCCACTTTCCAGGGTTAGGTTCTTAATAATGGAGATGGCTACTTCTTTAGCTTTATTTCAGTCAGGTAATACGTTGCAACTTTTCTGTTACTTTCTTTCAATACATTTGTTGGATTAGATCTGGAGAATTCATGGGGGTGATGAATTAATTTCTAACTGAAATTACTAAACACATAAATTGCTATTCATGTAAGAATTCTGTTTATATTACAGAGTAGTGAAGTAGCTTGTGATTTATCAGAGAACACTTAATGCACTTAGCATTAAGTATATGCTAAATTATATTCAGCATATACTTAATGCTAAGTGCATGTTATTCCATTATCTAAAGAATTATAATGCATATCTAGTACGTATACAAAATATAGCTAGCCAAAAGTTAAAATTACCAGAATATTTAACTGGAACATCTTGTTACTTCTGCATAGATGGTAATATTCAGTAAATTTTTGACTAGCCAGAATGTTTAGGGAATGAGGTGGTAAGTTTAATCACATATCCCTTTTCTTTCTTTTTACACACAAGTAATGAACACTAACTATATGCAAAACATGGTACGGTCTAGAACACTGAGATTCATACAGCACATCTATGCTGTTAAGGCACTCAGTTTCAATATTTATTGTTTGAAATTCTTGTGAATTTTGCTCCTATGCTTTATTGGTTTAATAAAATTAATATAATCCATGTAATTGAATCTTTGATGATTTAGGATCTTATAACAAATGAACCACATTGTATTGTTTCTAGTGTAGATGTAAACAGTGGTGTGCTGACCATACAATTTATCCTAAAAGGTTATTTTTGACTAATTTGCTTATGTTAGCTTGTTTTTGTTTCTCTGACTTTTATTTTAAAAACTGTTATACAGGTTAACTTTTTCTTACTGAAATTTTACTTCTTAAAAAGTTTACAGTAAGGCTTGGTGCCTGAGGCCCAAGCAGCTAATGTGCCAGCCACATACACCTCAGCTGGCGGGTTCGAATCCAGCCTGGACCAGCCAAACAACTGATGGCTGCAACAAAAAATGGCCGGGCGTTGTGGCGGGCGCCTGTAGTCCCAGCTACTTGGGAGGCGGAGGCAGGAAAATTGCTTGAGCCCAGGAGTTGGAGGTTGCTGAGAGCTGTGATACCACGACACTCTACCCAGGGCGAGAGCTTGAGGCTCTGTTTCAAAAAAAAAAAAAAAAAAAGTAAATAAATAAAAATAAAATAAAGTTTACAGTAAAATATATCATTTTATTTTATTATTATTATTTTTTTGGTATGTGTGTTGAAATTCAGAAGCCTTTACTTATACATGTAATATGGTAGGTAACAACATGCAAAACTATGTGTGGTTCTTTATTTACTTGGTGATTTCATGGTATTATCTCTAAGTATAATTTTGTGTAGCTAAAACTAGACCAAACCAAAAGTAACACTTGTAATTTATAATACTACTGTGTTTTTCTTTTTTATTCTAAAGCAAAAGCAAATTAAGGAATTTATCTTCACCTGCCCAGGCACTGTTTTAGTGCATTTTAAATGCTCAGTCTTAAGAAAAAAATATTCAACAAGTATAAATTTATTTTGAAAAATAGCCAGAATTATATATTAAAAATTATTTGTTGCTATGTCACAGAGATTATAGTAGTCTAAACACACTAACAAATAACAATTACTATCAAGTCTCTTATAGGTAATTTACTTTCTTGCTGATAGTAAGTGTAGTTACTATACTACGTATTAGAATTGGTGATTCTGATGTTTTATGCGTTTTACAAAGAAGAATCCCACAAATGAGATCCTGTTATCTTGTATATTAAGTCAGTGGAGATGTTGCTTCTTAAGTGTAATTGATTCAACAAAATTCAAGTCTAGTGTTTTTCCTAAGCACTGATAGGTTACTGATAACTCTCTTTGTAGCTAGAGTTTTCTCTAGATGAGAGATTAAGGGTCAAGGTCAAGTTTCACTTCAGGCCTCAGATTAGCTTTACTGGCTCTATTTTACCTAATATGTACTTAATGCTTCCTCATGCTACTTTGCTTTAATTATTTGTATGTGTGTGTGGTGGGGGAGGGGGGTCCAAGTCAATGAAATGTTCTGGAATATAATAGTATTCTTTTGTATTTTTAAAGTACTACCAGTCTATAAGGAAGGTGGATAGCCTGATGCAAATGTATTTGATTATTTCATATAATATATTAGAAGTTTTACTTTGTTAAAAGTTTGTGGAAAAATATAAACATTGTTTCACTATCTTTTTTTGTATGACTCAAATAGTATCTTTTTATATGTACAAATAATATTTGGACATGTCTGTGTTTGAAGGAGGCTAAAGGGAATTGTAACATATAGACTACTTTATTTTTAAATTCTCATTTTTGACTGGGCAAGATACCTATTTTCCCTCAATAAACAATATAAAAAACATAAAAAGACAAACTATTCCCAAACAATAAACCAAACTTGCATTTAAAACAAGTTATCTTAACCTGCTTATACAGCTTACCAAAAAATCTAAAATGGTGTGATTAGTTGCTGTATTTAAGGTAACCTTAGCAATTGACTTTAAATGCTCTAGGCAAATGTACATCCTTATTAATTTGGTTGGTTATTGATATGTTTTACCCTGTGTGCCTGATTATCATGTCTTGTTTCTAAAGCTACAGAACCTTGGCCTGAAAATGCTACATTATATCAGCAACTGAAAGGTAGGTTCTTGTTTACAATTAAAATGGCTTTGTATCAATTACCCTCCCAATTGGTGGGGCCACAACTGTGGTGCATCTTAGAAGGGTACAGGCAAAACTTATTAAATGCAGAATACAAATGTCTTCATACAATAACTAAGGGTGCCATGAAGGGTATGTTAAAGAGTTTGATGAAAACACTTCAGATTGTATATGAAACTAGCACATTGTACCCCTTGATTGCACTAATGTACGCAGCTATGATTTAATAAAAATAAATAAATAAATAAATAAAATGGCTTTGTATCAAAATACATTTATTGCCAAATAATCCCTCAAAAACATAATTTACTGCATAGAGAACTTTTAAACCCTTGTCTAATTTGTCTAGGAGGTTTTACCTAAACTTGTGTCTGCCAGTGTAAACCCACTATTCATGGCCTATAAGGTCCTTAGTTTATTATTGACTCATTATATCGGCTGCTGTAGGCAGTGTAAAATGATGTGGTTGCAGGAGCAGTTGGCAGATTTACTGCTCCAATAGCTGAGACAGCAGATTTTTGAAGTCCTGTGGTAAAGTGGGCTCTCAGTAAAAAGGAACTGTTAAAATGTATAGGCTAGGATGGTTCAGGCTCCCTTTAGCAGCTCTTCATATATCATCAGATCACATTATGGACCCCATTTGGGGCTCAGCAGCCTGCTACAGTTGTCAGAAGACTGCAAAGTAATGAAGACTAATAGGCAGCAGCTCTAGTCTTCTAAGCATGGAATTTTTATTGCAGAGAACTTGTCATCTTTCTTTTGTGTGACAGACCTAGACACACTGTGCAATATTAACTGCAAGCTGGTTTTATATGATTGTGAATGCTTTCACTTTTAACTACAGAGGTTTGAGCACATACTATTTTACTTAATTTTAATGAAAAGAAGAGGAATATTTCTTGAAAACTTGAAAAATGAATTTGATTTTAAATGAGTAATTTTAATTACATATGGCTGATAAAATGCAATAAATGATTAGATTTTGAGGAAATAGTCCTATCTTACTATTACTTACACACAATGATAATTTAACCCAAATTCTGATTACCCAAAAGCATTGATACAGAATTTATACTTTAGTGATAGGTTATACCTTTCCTTTTTAAAAAGAGAAATAATTTTTAAATAAAAATATTATATTTTACTTGCTGAACAGTTACACTTATGACTCAGACCTTTCCTTGTATTTCTACAGGGGAACAAATTTTGCTTTCTGACAATGCTGCTTCTCTTGCTGTGCAGGTAACTATGTAAATAATGTGATATTTTTTCTACCATAGATGATTTGCATTGTTTTGAGTTACAGTTTTTTTTCCCTCCAGAAAGCCTGATACTATGTGTTTAGATTTTTTCTGTGCGATTTACCATTATTAATATAACATTACTTCTCTCTGAAGTATAATTTTATGATGTAATATCATTCAGTTAATTGTCAGTATATAGAGTAAACATACAAATCATTTTTTAAAATGATAATTTTTAATATGCTAGGTGCAGTCTATGTTTTGGCAGTTTTGTTTTTGGCTAGATACGGTGGTAGTGAGTATTTGGTGTTCATTTGTGGACTCAAGTATTTTCTTATTTCTTTGTGATGATTTATATAACATTTTTATGCATCAGTTTTGCTCATTGTACTCATTCTAGCATTAATCCATTTAGCAATCTTGAAGCAGATAAGTTCTTCTCTAGCCACTCCTTAAATTATTTATTGATTACATAAGCACTTATTATCCCCCAAACCATTTGTGGAATGCAATAGCTTGTCAACTTGTATATCACAGTGTGTAATGCAAAAAAGATTAGTGGCCCCATAAACTATAGGAAGAATAGGATACTTGGAGATAGTTTGCTTGGAAAAAGACACATTTATGTAGGATATGGAATTATAGTTATTCAAACATTCTACATATTTAGCTGTTGTTTACTTGGTTAACTTATATAGTTTGAATCACAAAGGTTTAATTGTGTAGCACCCAAAAAATAACTCAAAAGAGGAATGTAAGATATATAGCATTTGTTGGAGGTGAGACTGTGAGCTTCTTGAGGACAGGATGAAAGGCTAGGAAAGGAACATAAATGTTTATTGAGATTTTGTTGTATTCTAGGCATAAGGCCAAGCACTGACTTTTAGGTCATCTTTTATACTTTTTATTCAACTCTATATCCTCAGGGCTTAATAATAGTGCCTGATATTGTCATTCAGTATTACAGTATGATAATATGTTATTCAATATATCTTTGTTTTATTTAAGGCAAAGAAGGAAAAATAACATGGGAGTAAATGTGCTTAAACAATAATTTATTAGCATGAGTATCTAAGTCCTTTAATTTTTTACTTTTAGATTTATTTTATATTTTTTGCCAAGAATATAAATTGTTTATTTACCTTCATTTTGACTTTAGATAACTATTATTATTATTATTATTATTTATAAGATTATTTTATTTTATTTTATTTTATTTTTTTGGCTGGGACTGGGTTTGAACCACCACCTCCGGTATATGGGGCCAGCGCCCTACTCCTTTGAGCCACAGGCACCACTCCTAGATAAATATTATTACAAATAGTGATTAAAAACTTTTGATAAGCAAAAATTTTTGGTCAGACATAATTAATAGGAAGGTTATATTGCTATTTGTAAGCCACTTTTAAATGTGTTATTTTTTTCTTGGTGAGGGAGATGGAATTTAAATTTTGTTTTCAAATACTAATAACATTGTATTTAGCACATAGAATGTAACCGGTAAATGTTTGTTGTATGAGTGGTTTATACGTGTGATGAAAGTAATCTTGCCTAACAACTGACAGCACAGGTATATTATTTGCTGTGTATAAAATAGTATTTTTAATCTTTATATCTTTGGAAAGACTAGAAAGACAACTTTAGGGCATAGCAAGTATTTTAGTTGAAGCACTTAACCCATTTTTAATTGCTATTTTGCTATAACTCTTCAGGGTCTGTCACAAGCTATAGAATAGAAAACATTCCATTGTACACACTAACAAAAAACATACCCAGGCTATTCTGCATATGAGTAGGTTTACTGATCTTGCTGCTGATGCTATCTGGGCATACCCTAGGAAGATCCCCTAACACTAAATAATAGTACTTTTAGAAGTACTGAAGTAATTTTTATTGAATAGAAAGGTATTTTGATTAAGAATAGACCAGTGGTTCTCAACTGGGGACAGACATTTTATAGTGTTAGACAGTTTGCTTATCAAAACTATTGGGATCCACTGGGTAGACACCACAGATACTGCTAAAAATCCTATAATGCACAGGACAGTCCCTCCACTATAAAGAGTTATCCAGCCCCAGATATTCTGTTTCTAGGTTGAGAAACTCTGAGATGGTTTATCCAGTTTCCAGGACAAACTAAGGTATCAATATGTTACCATTTTTTTTTATGTGATTATCATTTTATTGAGTAAGTGCAAACAACTATTTTAAGGACTGCTCTACATATTAAGTTGTACATATACTTTTTTCCTTTTAAATATTTTCATGAAGAGTTGAAAAGTGCTCTTGCCATCTGAGCTGGTTTGCTCTGTTTCTTTCTTTCTTTCTTTTTTTTTTTTTTTTTGCTTTTTTGAAGTATAATTGACAAATAAAAATTTTATATATGTAAAGAGAAAGAGAAAGGAAGAAAAGAAGGGAGGGAGGGAATGCCAATACACGAAGTGATGGCTATGTTAGATTTCCTGTGGTCATTTCGCAATGCATATG
>CAUYRH010128461.1:0-17505 GCA_963574655.1 Perodicticus potto | reverse complement strand
TGAGACAGAGCCTCAAGCTGTCACCCTGGATAGAGTGCCATGGCATCACAGCTCATAGCAACCTCCAATTCCTGGGCTCAAGCGAGTCTCCTGCCTCTGCTTCCCAAGTAACTGGGACCACAGGTGCCCGCCACAACGCCCAGCCATTTTTTGGTTGCAGCTGTCGTTGTTTGGCGGGCCTGGGCTGGATTCAAACCTGCCAGCTCAGGTGTGCATGGCTGGCGCTTTAGCCCGTTGAGCCACAGGCGCCAAGCCTACTCTAAGGTATTTTTTATAATTTTAAAGCAAAAGAGTGTGCCTTTTAAAACAACAAAAAATCTAGAAGTCACATAGAATAGGTTGATAGTACCACCCATATGAAAAACTAAGCCTGTAACAACCAGAACACCATAAACAAGTCAAATAAATGACTGAGGGAAAAAACAATTGCAACATTTTATATAGAAAGAGCCCTTATAATTCAATAAAACACAGCAGAAAAATGAGCAAAGAAAAGGAAAAGGCAATTCAGAAAAGGCAATACAAATGGCCAATTACCAGAAGCTGTCTAATCTGTGAAGAAATGCAAGGAAAATTTTACCTATAGAAAAATGCAGATGAATACAGTGAATTATAGTACTTCTCTTCTATACAACAGATAACATTTATAAAGATAAAATAATACTGGATGGTAAGTGAATTTAATAAAGAAACAGGTACTCTTATCTACTGTTTTTAGGGATATTAATCAGCACAGCCTATTAGGAGAGTTATCTGTTAATAGCTACTTCAAAATAAAAAGTCCTATCCTTTGGGCCAGATGAGGTGGCTCAGGCCTGCAATCCTAGCATTTTTCTAGGTTGAGGAGGAGGATCACTTGAGGTTAGGAGTCCAAGACACCCATCTCTACAAAACATAGAAAAATTAGCAGAGCACGGTGACACAAGGCTGTGCTCCTAACTACTCAGAAAGCTGAGGCAGGGAAACTACCTCAGCCTAGGAGCTGGAAGTTGCACTGCAGTGAATTATGACACCACTGCATTCTAGACCAGATGACAGAGTGAGACTATTCTCCCTCCACAAAAAAAGGTATAAAATCACCAGTTATGCATAAAAGCATATAAACAAAAAACGAATTTCATGTTTATATATGGGTCCCATCCCCAAGATATCTCATTACATACATACAAATACTCCAAAATCTTAAAAAACTCTTGGTCCCAAGAAAATATTCAGAATGGTTCAAATGCCCACTTTGGCTGATTCACTCTTAAAATAGTAGGTGTAAGTTACTGAGACAAACTATTGAGGAAAAAGAAACTTAAGCAAGACATAACAATGTGGTCATGAAGAAGGCAGGACAACATAAAAATTAAGTCAAAGTATAACGAACTAGGTGATGGGAGTGCAGAGGAGTTAAAAGAGAGCTGAGCTGCTATGGATGGGATGAGATAAACTAGGCCTTGAATGCAGACAGATGGGGAAGAAGGGTGGGCGGAGCACATAAGGGAAGGCACAGAAGGCCAAGAAAGTGAATCATGTGGATGGGGACTGATGAAAGCACACCATGTGGGAATGGAGGATGAGAAAGAGAGATTTGGGTTAATATGGTGGTGGTTGTTATCATCACATGGAATGTGACTTTTACTCTGTAGTTTTCTTTTTTCTTTTTTTTTTTTTTGCAGTTTTTGGCCAGGGCTGGGTTTGAACCCACCACCTCTAGCATATGGGGTCAGCACCCTACTCCTTGAGCCACAGGTGCTGTCCCTGTAGGAGGTTTTTTAAAGAAACCTCCGTATTGAGTGACAATTCGGTTTTGGCCAGGTGGTGTTTAAAAGGGAAGTTATTTCCTGCAAGGCAGAGCAATAGAAGACTCTCAAGCATTCTTCAGTACCCTTTATCTAAAGAAGTTTAAGGGTCTGCATAAACAAGTATTGACAATGTACAGAGGAAAATGAATAAAGGTCTGTAATCCTAGCACTCTGGGAGGCCCACGTGGGTGGATTTGCCTGAGCTCAAGAGTTCAAGACTGCCCTGAGCCAGAGTGAGACCTTGTCTCTTAAAAAAAAAAAAAAAGCCAGGCATTGTGGCAGGTGCCTGTAGTCCCAGATACTTGGGAGGATGAGGCAAGAGAATCACTTGAGCCCAAGAGTTTGAGGTTGTTGTGAGTTATGGCACCACAACACTCTGCCCAGGGCAACAAAGTGAGACTCTGTTTCAAAAAGGAAAAAAAAAAATAGAAAATGAATAAAGAGGCAAATACCCCTTCCATCCTCTGCTGGAACAAAGGTAACAAAACACAGTAGAGAGATCATGAAAGAAAATGCAAGAGCATTGAGGCTTTTGATTCACAGGGTGGTGCACAAGTCCAAACATAGCCAAGTAAATAAAGAACATTAGCAAAGAAGTAGTTTTGTAGAAAGCTCTTAACATTAGACGTGCTTGTAAAACTCACAATACCTTTGCTGGATCTCTTTGATGTTTTCTTGTTTCCTTCTGAGGTAATTTCAATTTCATCAGGATTACCACCTTCGTCTTCAATTGCCTAAAGAGAAAGGAAATGTAAAGCTGACCAGAAAAGTCAGCACACAGACTGACTTTCATAGAAGTTTCAGGTAAGAATGGAAATATATTTTTTACAGCATATAACTAGTGCTGATTTGGAAATGCCTTTACCCCATAGGGCATCTAAACCACCCTTTCACTTGTTCTCTTGCTTTAGCTGGAGTCAGACTAACCCCACCAATTCTTAACTATGTGGTTTTTGTTGTTTCTTATTAAATCATAGCTGTGTACATTAATGCAATCGTGGGGTACAATGTGCTGGATTTATATGCAATTTGAAATATTTTCATCAAAATGATTAACATAGCCTTCACGGCATTTTCTTAGTTATTGTGTTAAGACATTTATATTCTACACTTAATAAATTTCACATGTACCCTTGTAAGATGCCCCATAGGTGAGCTGTGTGCTCTTAAGCAGCTTTGCTGGTTTGTTTTTTCCTCTGGAATATGGGACTATTAGTACTCACCCTGAAAGGCTGTTAAGTGGACTCTATTATCCACATAAAGTAAACACTTAACAAATATTAGGTTTACCTAGTTCATCCTATTCTGGGATCAAAGTACTCAAAAAGGGAAACATTCCAATGTCCTATGTCTTTACCCAGCATAGTGCTATGTAAGTCTCCAGTGACCTCTCCATGCCATGCTTATACTAGATCTGGATAAATGCTATTACTCATTGGTTGAGTTCCTACTGTGACAGGCATGGGACCAGACATGACATGCATTGCCTGATCCAACTACCATCATTTCACATACATCCACAACTGACGCCAAAGACCTTACTTTCAACCACTAGATGACCCAGCCACATAGGATACTGAATTGCAAGAATTTCTAGGGAAATCCTGCCTCCCACCCCAAGAATTTGCCCCCACACTCAGCACAGTGCCTGGCCACCACACAGGCACTCTGCAAATCAGTACTGAACACGTCAATGATGATGACATCCCCAGAAAGTGGGCTTCAAGTTTAGTCCTACTGCTAACTTTTCCAATCTTTATTATTCAGTGAGCACGAGTTTGCTTTAAATCCATTCCTCTCAAGTGCTGTGTTTTATTTGTAGATTTTCAAAGTCTCAATCTTTCCCAGCTTGGTAAGTTTGAATTTAGAACTGAATCTGAGAGTTACACACCTACTCTATACTGCCAGCAAAGAAAATCTCCCCTTCTCTGGGAAGCCAGCAGAGAAATTGGGAGGTCTGGATCACAAAGGATAAGACCAACCACAAAGTTCTTCATGCTCTTCCTGGGACATACAGGAGAATAGAAAAAATGCCCCAGACAGAAAGCATCCCCTTTCCACTGCTTGCTTTTTTACCCTCATCAAGAATAAACTAAGAAAGGGACAACACCTAGACGGTAGAAGTGACAGAGAAAGAGATAGTTTCAGACTTGCTTGGACTGATAGCAGAGGGGCATATGAGTTAATGGCACTTGTGTTTTAGGACCACATTCCTAAGAAAATGAAGAGGGAAAAGGAATGAATTTATGGTCTTAGAGATGACAATAATTGAGGATTCCGGATGTCAACTAGCCCCTCAGGAAAGTACCATGTCATCCAAGCAGATCTGCATGACTATGAACTGTTTAGGAGTGGGGAGAAGGTAAAACCCCTGTTGGGTTTGGTTGATGATACGCTCTGGTGGCTAACAGAGACTAGCACCAATCCCCACTCTCCCTGCATTTCTCCAGGTAAATGTCCACATCAAGCAACTTCCTGCCTGCCAGAGTAAAGAAAGCTAGTATCCATAGTGAAAGAAACACAAGTTTGAGTTTTAAAAAGCCCAAATGATTCTAAGCAAGTTGACTACCTATGCTTGAACTTAACAGAAAAATAATCTCTACTTCTTCCCAATAGTAAATTAACAAGAAAGGCCCCACCTTCCCTTGTTTGGGAGCCAGGAGGGCGGAATGAGTCACCAGTCCCACCATCTGCAGGGGCTGCAGGTTAGGTGGCCAGGCTGAAAAATTACATGGAAGAGGTCTCAAGAGAGAATTAGCTATATCAGAGAAAGGCGAAGAAACCAACAGGAATAAGGAAATCATGGGAGAAGCAGAAGGTGGCTAAGCGTTGACTCAGCGCTTTTCAAATGGATCACCCAAAGTAAGGTTAGAGCCGCCGACCTGCAAATGACAAATGGTGGCAGCGAAGAGAGGGAAAGGGAATCGTGGTAGCAACAATTCTGTTTACAGGCGCTAGGCAGCACGCCAAGACTGTCCCACGCAACCTTAAATAATTCTCAAACACAAACAATACCGCTTTCTTCTTTTTATAATGAACAAACTCTGAAAGAGTTAAAGTCTTTCATGCCCAAGATCAGACCACTGAGACCTGGCAGAGAGCGCCCCAAGAGTCCAGACATACCGATTAGGGGAGCCCACTGCCTGCCAAAGTCCAGAAGCCTGTTTTCAAAAGTCCTCCTCGAGTCTAACAGTATTTGACATTTCTGATCGTTGCCGCTAATGCTTTTTCTTCCTGACACGTTACTTCCCCCTGGCTAGTGCTGGAAAATCCTTAAAAACGGAAAAGGATCGTTTTTCCATCGAGTATTTTCTTTAGGCGTTTACTTCGCGAATTACCCTCCCACCCTTGCCCCCAACGGGTCTGGGAGCATCTTTCCAGAGACAACCAGGGTCCAAACCCCGACGCTGCCCGTCTCCGGCCTTGTGACCTTGGCCGAGTCCTTTCACCTCCCCAGGCAGTCAGTTTCAGGGTCCGCCGTCCGATTACGGAGGCTGGGGCTGGACACGGAGAGGAGAATCCTCCACCCAAGGCCCTGTCACCCGTCACCTGGAGCCGCTGACGGCGCCGACTTTTCCGGTCCGCGCCCCCTTTTTCCTCTCCTATCTCCAGCTCGGCGTCAGGTTTTGAACCCGGGCCTGGGCCTGGGAGGAGCCGGGAGACGCGCGCCAGGCCCGGCAGGCCGTGACCAAGGCCGGGAGCCGACCCGAGGGCCAGGGGCCGGGGCACCGGCGTCGCAACCGCGAAAACTCCCGACCCACCCGGCTCCTACCCTCGGGGCCCCGGCTCCACCTTTTTCAGCCGCTCCATCAAAACACTCTTGTTGCCGCTCGAGTCCAGATTCCGTTTTCTCAGCTCCGCCCGCAGATCGATCACCCGCAGGTCGCTGAGGCGCCGCGTCCCGGTCTCCGATGAGGCGGAACTCAGAGCCGCTGCGCCCGGCGCACCCGAATCTCCTAGGCCTGACAGAGTCTCCGCCATTCCAGGGACCCTGGTTCCGCCGCCCCCTTTACACAGTACCGGACCGGTTTTTATCTCGGCTCCTAGCACAAAATGGCGCCGCCTTCGAGGGAACCGCTCCAGCCGCCCCGGCGCGCCTCGCTTCTGCGCAGGCGCACCCAGCGAAGGGCCGACCCGCTCGTTCGCCTCTGCACTTGCGTAGTGAGACCCTTTCGAAGGATGTGCGCAAGCGCGTTACGCCTCGGAGGCCTCCAGCCGCGAACGTCCCGGATACATGCGTACTGCAGATATAGCGCCTGCGCATTTTGGCGAGGAACGTGCGGTTGGTCGACGCACGAGCGCGCCTGTCGCTTGGAACGCCCGCGGGGGTGGCGCGCGTGCGCGGCCGCAAAGCGGGGCGGGAGGAAGCCAGTGCGTTTTCCTCTCAGACGGCGCCATTTTGTGCTCAGAGCCGCTACAGCCGCCGGCGGTGTGGAGCGGAGGCGGTGGCGAAGACGGGAAAGTGAGGATGGCGGAGACTCTGGCAGGGCCGGGTGACTCGGGCCCTGGCACGGCCGCTGTCAGCTTGGGCGCTTTGGAGACCGGGACGCGGCGGCTCAGTGAACTGCGGGTGATCGACCTGCGGGCGGAGCTCAAGAAGCGGAACCTGGACACTGGCGGCAACAAGAGCGTCCTGATGGAGCGGCTTAAGAAGGTGAGGCGGCCCGAGGTTCCGGGCTGGCACAGTGGGCTTGGGCACGCCCCACCGCGGACCTGTCACCGCAGCTCCCGGGCCCAGGGCGCCACCGGCGGGTCCCCTTCATAGCGGACCCGGGCCCGGACTGTCGGACGCCAGAGGGGCCGGCTGTGTGACCTTGTTAGTCACCGCCCCTCTCTGTTTCGGTTCTGATTCCCCTTCCAGCCATTCTCCTGTGTGCGCTTAAAGTGCAGTCTTGGCTGCCAAGCCCCTGGACTTCTCCCCGGGAACGGAGCACCCTTTCCAGACCCGTCTCCGTGACCTTGGGCAGGTGCTTTCCCCTCTCTTGCTCGGTTTCCTTTTCTGAAGAATGGGTATCTGAAGAGCGCCTGAGAACGGACAGTAAAGGGGGCGGTGCTTGTTGCTGCCCCGGTGCCTTTGCACTTCCTGAGCTCCGCCAGCTGCTGGTCCCCAGATCTTCCCTTGGCTGGCGCCTTGTTATTTACTTGGTGTCTGAGAAGTCGCCTTTCTGAATACTCAAGTGCTGCTCCACCTCGTTTTTCTCTGTAGTACCATCCTGTGTTTACACTCCACTTTAAATACTTTTTTAATTTCAGGTTAATGTGAGGGTACAACCAGGTCACAATATTTGAATTTGTTAGGTAGAGTCCATCTTGTGGTTGAATTCTGTACTCAAAATTTGTGCCATACACGCCTGCATTACTTTGAAGTACTTGTCACAAGTTTATATCCGGGGAGATTGCCGGTCTTCCCAACTGGGATAAGCTCTGTGACACTGGGGACCTTGTGAGTGCCCAGTCCTATGTTACACAAGTAGAACGCATGTTCAAAGACCTGTTCAGTGGAACCACCAACCTCCCTTGCTACCAGGGCTGCATGCTGCTTGACCATTCTGTTATTATTTGTTATATTGTGTAACTTTAAAGTGGAAGGTTAGGAGAGTGTTGAGATTTGTGCCTGTTTTGGAGCTGGTCATTGACCCCAGTTCACAACTACTGGCTCATAGTGTCTCTTCCTTTGCTTGTCTTTCAGGCTTTGGGCCCAAAGAGAACTATATTGTGCTGGGCTCACCCTGTACATTTTGAGCTTGCAGCCCAGATTAGCAGAACCAGAGTTGCTCTTTGCAAGGATGGGTTTGTCTTTGTCTACTGGGAAGTTGTAACTTACAAAGAACAGTGTGTGCCATGTCTTATCTTAGTATTTTAACAATTCATTTCTTCCTAACAGGCATTTAAGGAGGAAGGGCAAGATCCTGATGAAATTGGCATGGAGTTAGAGGCCACAAGCAAGAAGATAACAAAGAGATGTACTAAAGGTATATCCGCTTATGCTTTTTGCTGCTTGAAGCTTGAATGTTTAGAGAACTTAGAGAAACATGGCTTGCATCACTCCTCCAGCCCCCTAGGCCTGGAGAATAGCTCTGGCCTTCGGTGTCCTCCCTTCCCCAAAGAATTAGACTTGATTTTCACCACCTAAAAAAGTAGCTGACTAAAGGGAGTAGGGTAGAAAAATACAGGGTGTCCCAGAGGTCACCATACATAGGGTAAAAGAGAAATTGAAACTAAATATACCTTTATTTACAAAATATTCAGTACGAAATTTTATAAGGAAGTAGCCAACATGCTAGAGAATATTTGTAAATATTTTGTATGGCAACCTTTGGGACACCCTGTATTCGTGCCAAATAAAATTAAAATACACTAAAAACACTTCAATTGGGATTAAAAATGAACTAGAGAAAGGCATACTCTTAAAGCTGCCCTAACTGACCTGAGAAACTAAATGCACCTGCTTGGCTTCCTTCCTGGTTAAAAAATAGTTGTTTACCCAAGGAAAATGATACCAACCGAAGACCAAATAGAACCCAGCTTTTCTAGGATATTGAATAGGTTGTTGGAGTATTTGCACTAAGCCTACATTTTACTGGTGTGTGTAGTAGTAGTATTTTTTGAGACCAGGTCTCGCTCTGTTGCACAGGGTAGACTGTAGTGCCGTCCTCATAGATTATTGCAACCTAAACACCTGGCCTCAAGTGAACCCTCTGCCTCAGCCTCCCAGTTAGCCTATAGGCATGTGCCACAAAGCTCAGCTAATTTTTCTATTTTTTGTAGAGATGGAAGTCTTGATATATTTCTCAGGCTGGTTTCAAGCGATCCTGCTGTCTTCATCTCCCAAGTGCTGGGATTACACCATTTACCTGGCCCCTAGTATGTGTTTCAGTTTGTTTGTTTGTTTGAGACAGTCTCACTATGTTGTCCTTAGTAGAGTGCCATGGCATCACAGCTCCCAGCAACCTCAAACTCTTGGGCTTAAGTGATTCTCTTGCCTCAGCCTCCCAAGTAGCTGGGACTACAGGTGCCCACCACAACGCCCAGCTATTTTTCTTATTTGTTATTGTTGTTTAGCAGGCCCTGGACGGGTTTGAACCCACCAGCCAGTGCATGTGGCTGGTGCTCTAACCACTGAACTACAGGCGCCAAGCCTGTTTTTTTTGTTTGTTTTTATTAAAATACAAGTCATAAACTGGTAAATTCACCTGATGAAAGTGTACAATTCAATGCTTTTTAGCATATTCACAAGGCAACCACACCACCACTATTTAAGTCCAGATTTTCATCATCTCAAATGGAAACCTTGTCCCCATTAGTAGTTAACTCCTCTTTCCCAGTCGTAAATTTGCCTGTTCTGGACATTTCATGTAGACGGCATACAACATGTGGCCTTCTGTGTCAGCTTCTTTAAGCGTTTTCAGAGTTTATCCCTGTTGTAATGTGTGTTGATACTTCATTCTTTTTTATGGTTGATGTCAGTTATTTTTGGAGGCATTTAATTGCATAAAACTTGGAAACCTTGGTTATCCTAATTATTATTGGACTCCTTGTTAGATTTTACAGTGATAAGGACAATGTAATTTGAGACTCTTGTGCAGTGGGCTTATTTCTGAAGGATGCTATACAGAAATTTTCACAACTGTACATAATCCATCTGAGGAAGTGCTAAATTTAGGCAATAGAGGATAGCTGCTTAGAAAGTAAAAAAGAAGTAGCATTTTTAGCAATTTCTGGGGCTTTTTAAATGGCTTTTCCTAGAACTACTTTTCCATAAACACATCTAATGGTTTGAAACATTGCCTCTGTTTTGAAAGGTTAAATTTTTTAGTTAAATTACAGTTGAACTTAAAATTTAATTTTGAGACATTGATGTGTTTTTGCTGTTCCTGGAACTGTCCATATTCCAGCTAAACCCATTGACCATCCTAGCAGATATACCATGTGAGAGACTTATCTACAGCAGGAAACAGAAATATGTCTTCTGTTCAGGTTTTATCTGTGATCTGAAAGTCTGTTTTTGAATACTTGTAAAAACCACTTAACAGTACAGTTTGAAATTTTTTAATGTAGGTGTTCATTTAAAATTGTGAAGTTCAAGTCTTACTAATTGAGATGTCGTGGACTCTTTGCATCATTAGAAAAACTAATCTTTGTTGAGCGCTCTAAACACCTGTTTGAATGTCTAGATTAAAGCTCGGGCCAAATCAAAACTACTTGGAATTAGCATTCTGTCGGTAAAACTTGACTGATAGTTACTCCTGTTAAAATAAAGATGTTTGTACCCTCTGCTGTAGTGGGGATTTGAAGGGATTCTGGTCCTTTGCCGTTCTTTTTTCGAAGAAGTAATCCAGCCAGGAGGGATGAAGCTGGTGGCCTAGGTCCTCAGGCAGAGTTCAGTCTGTGTTCATCTCAGTGTTCTACCTTAAGCTAGTGATGTTCTCTGGCGATGTCTGAGCCTGTGGTTCATATATGAAGTACTAGACCCTTATGGCTGAAATTATGTCTTGTAATTAAATGAAAGTGTTAGATTAGGAGGAATTACTTATTTTCAGAATACCGTGCAACAGTGTTCAGTTAGTTCAACATTGGACAAATTCTGGGAACTCACCAGTAACCCTTTTCAAAAGTAATAAGTAGCCAAACTTCCTGAGAGAAAACTATCATTGTAAATGAGTAAATTGCTAATTCGTCAAATAGACACAATTGTTGAAAACTTGTACGTGGATTTTGAAACATCAGAATTTGGATTAAAAATTTAAAAGCATTAGGTTATATGTGGGATTACATCTGTGTCTCCCATTCCTCAGCTTTTAGTCAGAGGAGGCCAGGTGGTTTAGGATTGTGGTGCTGCCTGTCAGCTCAGTCTTAGCTTTTTGAATTCTGTGTCAGCACTGTAGGCTACTACTATTTAGAGGGCTAGAAATTGTGTGCAATTAGCATTGTTTTTTAGACAATGTATTTTAAAAGGATATGCCATGTTTAGATACAGTGGGAAGTGTACATCTGATTATTTTGAGTCCCAGCTTTGGAGCTGAACGAAATTCTCATTTGTCAAATGCAGATAATAAAATCTGCCTGTGTTGCTGGGAAAAATAAGTAATAAAATGGTAAAGCTCATAGTCCCTGACACTTGATAAAACTGTATTTCTGAGTAATTATTGATAACAGTGGTGAATGAGAGTCTTAAGGTACAGACAGTACTGGTTGGATCTTTTAATCAAAGATTGACATTTTTTATGTTTAATTATCTTATTTTTAAAAATTATTAAAATAATACTTTTATGTAATTTGGAAAATGTAAAAAGTATACATGCGAAAATAAAATTATATTTACTCTTACAATTCAGCGTTTCAAGATCTGTTAATAACATCCACTTGTATATTTTACGAACACATCCCCACACTTAACCTGTACACAAAAATGTGCTTTCATGAAAGCGTATACTTTTTGTTTTTTTCCTCATGGGCATTTTCATTTTCTTAACTATTCTTTAAAAGTGTAAATATTTAAGACCAGGTGAGGTGGCTCATGCCTGTAATCCCAGCACTCTGAGAGGCCGAGGTGTGTAGATTGCTTGAGCTCAGGAGTTGAAGACCAGCCTGAGCAAGAGTGAGACCCCATTTCTAAAAATAGCTGGGCATTGTGGCGGGTTCCTATAGTCTCAGCTACTTGGGAGGCTGAGGCAAGAAATCACTTGAGCCCAAGAGTTTGAGTTTGCTAAAAGTTATAATACCACAGCACTCTACCAAAGGTAACTAGAGTACTAGTGAGACTCTGTCTCAAAAAAAGTGTAAATATACATACAACACTTGATTGAGTTTATGGTAAAAGAAGAAAAACATAGAAAGGCTATAATTTTGTAAATGTTGCAAGGCATTGTGGAACAGTTTCTCAGCCTTGGCACTGTTGAGGATTTGGGCTGAGTAATTCTCTGGGTCATGTCCTGTGTACTATAGGGGCAGCAGCCCTGGCCACTTGATGTCGGCAGTATTCCTCCAAGTCATGACAACCATAGAGGTTTCCAGACATTGCCACATTACATATACACCAACCCTCCATTGAGAACAACATATGCACAAAAATATGCAATAATTTGTTTTCCTTTGGGATGTGTAGACCATTACATACTTTTTTTTTTTTCAAAGTGTCAGCAGGGTTGATTCCTTCTGGGGGTTTTTTATTACAGTTTGGCTAGGGCCGGGTTTGAACCCACCACCCTCCGTATATGGGGCTGGTGCCCCCATCTCATACTTTTTAGATGGACTAAATACCTTCCTTGGAATTCATTGTTACATGTTTTAGTGCACATCCTAAGTTTGATACATATGAAGCCCAGAAATTTTTCTTCTACATGTAGAGGTTTCCACTCTTACTCACCTGTAGCCTCTCCTTTGGAATACCTAGTATAACTCTAAAGAGTTCTTTTACGTTCACAAAACTCAGGATGACCATTGACTTTGTGGCAGCCTTTGCCTTTCTGCCTTCCAAAAAAAGGTTCTTGAGCTGAAGAATGACAAAGGGGATGGCCTGCTCCAGTGAATGGAGTGCAGGGAGAGCCAACTGATTACTAACCCAACATGCCATTTTAGGTTGTATTTCTTTGGACATTGCATTTTTTTGCATGTTTGAAAAATACCTGTTTCTATCCTTTGCTTTTTGATATTTGTCTTAGTTTGAGATCTCATGAAACCTTTACATAGTTTATGCAAAACTAAAATTTTTTGATAACTTGACAAAAATCCTAAATTTCCACATCCCTGTTGATAGCTTACTTAAAAGACCAGTTGAGGCCAGGTGTGGTAGCTGACAACTATAATCCCTCCTTCTGGGAGGCTGAAGCAGGAAGATTGCTTGATGGCTCCGGAGTTCGAGACCAGCCTGAGCCAGAGCAAGACCCCCATCTCTACTAAAAATAGAAATACTAGCTGGGCGTTGTAATAGGCACCTGTAGTCCCAGCTACTCTGGAGGCTGAGACGAGGATTACTTAAATCCAGGAGTTTGAGGTTGCTGTGAGCTAGGCTGATGCCACAGTACTCTAACCTGGTCAACAAAGTGAGAATCTTGGTAAATAAATAAAAGAACACCAATTGAAACAAAAATATTTATGATAGAAGAACGGGTACTTTTAAAAAATTTCTCCTATAATGTATTCTAAGATGGAAATCTGTCATTGTGTGTAAACTAATTTTGAGGCTAGAACTTGAATGTTACCTGAATGAACAATTATTCTGTAATTAGGACAAAAGATGGAGGAGGAAGGCACAGAAGATAATGGCCTAGAAGAAGATTCCAGAGATGGGCAGGTATGTGGGGTCACAGTGGAGGAGATAGCAACAGCTCCACGTTCTGATCCACCTGGTCATCTGTGTGTCTTATTTCTCTTTACAGGAGGATATGGAAGCAAGTCTGGAGAACTTGCAGAATATTGACATGATGGACATTAGTGTGCTAGATGAAACTGAAGGCGAGGATAGCAGTGCTCCAGATTTTGGGGAGGATGGTGCTGACAGCATTCTTGATTCCTTGTGTGATAGTAAAGAATATGTGGCTGCGCAACTGAAACAGCTTCCAGCTCAGCTCCAAGAGCATGCTGTAGGTAACTTGGACACCCTTTGAAATGTGCCAGTAGCCTTGAGTCACCATGGTGATCACGTGCTGCTGCTTATTTGAGGGAGAACACAGCTAAATCATCTGAACACATAATTCAGTGTCTAAACTCTGGTAGTAAATTATACCCATTTTAACTATTAATGAGTAGCTTTTCTATACTACTAGAGAGCATTTTTATAATATGTGGCTGGGAGATACCTTCTAAGCATGCTATAAAATTATACGAAGTTTTTATTTTTTGTTGTGGTTGGTGTTTGTTGGTTTGTTTTTTTTCGAGACAGTCTCACTACATCACCCTCGATAGAGTGCTGTGTAGCAACCTCAAACTCTTGGGCTTCCGTGATTCTCTTGCCTCAGCCTCCTGAGTAGCTGGGACTACAGGCACCCACCACAATGCCTGGCTATTTTTTGGTTGTAGTTGTCATTGTTTAGCTGGACTGGGCCAGGCTCAAACTGCCAGCCTTGGTGTATGTGGCTGGCTTACTGAGCTACGGACGCCGAACCATATACAAAGTTTTGGTTATATTAAAAGATGTAAAGTAGGGCAGCACCTGTGGCTCATTGAGTAGGTCACCAGCCCCATATACTGAAGGTGGCGGGTTCAAACCCAGCATTGGCCAAAGTGCAAAACAGAAAAATAGCTGGGCGTTGTGGCAGGCGCCTGTAGTCCCAGCTACTCAGAAGGCTGAGGCAAGAGAATCACCTAAGCCCAGGAGTTGGAGGTTGCTGTGAGCTGTGTGACGCCACAGCACTCTACCGAGGGCAATAAACTGAGACTTTTCTCTAAAAGAAAAAAAAAAAGATGTAAAGCAAAGTGACAAAAAGTATCCCCCACCCCCAAGAACCCTGTCCCCAGAGGGATTCACTGTTAACGTCCTGGTTGTAATGAAGGGCTTTGAGGCTCCAATGATCCTCCAGCCTTGGCCTCCTAAAGTGCTGGGATTATAGGTACAAGCTACCATGCTAGGCCAGGAGAGCTTCAATTCTGTTATTTATATACTCTTCCCTTTTTACTCCTAGTATTTTGGTGTAGAGTTCTCCGGTGAGAGTGTTCAAGCACCTAGAACAGAGTCATTGTTGGAGGACTGATTATCAATTTTTTGTTTGTTTTTGAGACAAAGTCTTACTATATTACCCTCAGTAGAGTGCTGTGATGTCACAGCTCACAGCAACCTTAAATTCTTGGGCTTAAGTGATTCTCTTGCCTCAGCTTCCCAAGTAATTGGGACTGCAGGTACCCGCCACAATGCCCGGCTAGGACTAATTGTCATTTTAATTTGAGTGCACATGCCCAGCCATTTTGGTTGGTGGTTTTATTTACTTGAAGCGTTAAAGTTTTCAGCTTTGGAGGAAATGCCCTTGTAGGACTGAAACTTAAGCCTTAGGGTCAAAAGTCATAATCTGCAAATTACTGCTCCTTGGCCGAGGGTAGCATATTGGGCAACTGTCATCCTTTCTCAGTATGTTCCTATTGTGTGGATGTGCATGGTTTTCAGAGTAGGTGCTCGCTTTCTAAAATTTAATCAATAGTGGCATCCAGGTCATAGATTCACATCAGAGAAGGAAAAAAGAGCAAAATACCTAGAGGGATCTTTCTATATTTCGCTTGGAAAGAGTTTTAAATTTAGTAAAATTCCAGAGAATAGTTTTGCTTTTGTTTGGTAAATAGTAAGAAGAGAAAACAGTCGAGTTAAGTTTTTGTATTAAATAAAGTAGCCTAGAAGAAAATACCTGGTTACTGTTAACATTGAAAGTAGTGCTGTGAAGCAAAATTAGAGGAGTGCAGAGTTTGTCATTTTGAGTTCTTTGGAAATCCTGTGTGGTTGGGTGGTATATGTTAATTACCAGTACTTAGAAACTGCCTGGGAAATATTCAGCTGATAGAGACAGAGTGCCTACCCATCTGCAAGCCATTGTCATAGACACTTGTATAAAAGTGTCCTGGTGTGTGGGTTCTGGCAGGGAGGGAGGTGCTAGATTGAGTAGTAACAGCGGTAGACTTTCAGATGGTGACAGGTGCTATGAAGGAAATAGACACAGACTGCCTAGAAAGTAGTGAGGTGTAGGCCTCAGCATTCACAGTAACAATCTCCACAAAGTAATGTTCCATTTTGTTTTTCAGGTGGATGGAGAAGGATTTGAGAACACTCTGGAAACTTCATCATTGGACTTCAAAGTAACTCCGGTAAGTTGCCATTGGGTTCTGCATCACTGGAAACTTTAAATAGTGGTCAGTTATTCCTTAGGGAGAAAAGAGAGAGAGAGAGTATGTGTATATAAAAATGATAAATTGAGCACTGATACAGAGTTTAGGTGGAGGGGATAAGAGATTAACAAAACAGATACAGTCTTAGAGTTTGCAGTATAGCACTGTAAAACCAATTAGTACGTAACTAGAAGGGAAAAGAGGTACCTTTAGGGGGCAGTTGAGGGGATTGAGCAGAAAAATCAACCGGAAGACTTGCCAGGGGAAGTCCTATCTGAATCGAGATTTGACACACAGGTCTGCAGTTAGCTGGGTGAAGGGGGAAAGAAGAATTTGGAGTAAAAGATGTGGGCAGTGGTCCTAAGACAGGAGGGGGGAGTCAGCATACAGGGTTGGGGGAGAGGGCCAGAAGTGGAACTGCAAAGCAGTTGGGCCTGCTCCACCATAGTCTGAGCCACAGAAATTGACTTAATGTTGTGAGTGGAAAAGGTTTTTTTCCCTAGGATAGAGAGACAGTTTCGTTCTGGTTATAATAATAGTTTTATGTTCAGAAGAAACATCTTTTTCTTAAATCTGAAGTGATGTGTAGAGATGGCCTTCTGTGTGACCTCTGCTTTGACTATGTGAGTCTTTGCCAGCTGCAGTAGCCACTAGGGGTGGGTAGGGTTTGGGTACAGGGGCAGTCTCTGAGAGAAGAATCAGACTCAAATATTACCACTGCCTACCTGTTGGTGCCAGAGAAACTGGCAAAATGAGCTTGTCTTCATAAAGGTATTTGGGTTGGAATATAGTTTTTTGGAAAAGGAAAGTTTTTTGGAAATAGGCATTAACTCACAGAAAGCTATTTTTACTTAGGGAAATGCATCTGCCTAGTTTTTAAAGTGACTTGTGGATTTGCTTTTCCTTTTTTAAATAGGATATTGAAGAACCTCTATTGGAGCCAGGTACTGATAAGAGAAACACGACATTTATGGTTTGAAAGTTTTCGTGCTACTATTAGTTGAAAGCTTTTTTATATTTTAAACTGTGTTATGGTCTTGTAAATTACTCTAATGGTGGACAATCCAGATCGTACAAGGATCAGAGATTGGAAACCCATTCATATCACCAGATCTGTGGGAGTGCCTTTCTGGCTTCTTGAGGTCAAATATATTTGGTGAGATGTAGTTATTATTTTCATCTCTAACCACATAAGAGTGGCATTTAATCCCACCCCACCCCCATGATTCTTCCATGTGTTTCTACACATGAAACAGATCTTGTGATATTTTGCTACAGTTGTTTTGGTTAATGCAGTTGAGGCAGGATGAAGCTGCTCTCAGGGAATTTGTAACCTGAGAAGTAAGCGACTGGATTCCAGAAGAGGAAACAGTTTCTTCACGAAAATTTCCAACATACTATTCCCCTTCTGGACTGCGTTTATCTCCCATCGTCGGAAGAGTTTCTGGTTTTCATATGGGACTATTCTGTTAAAAGAAATTCAAAGAAATTTGGAAATCGAGCTGTCATTGAATGGTGATTGCATTCGGTTCCGCACCTCGGACATTGGAAAATCAGTCAGAAGACCCAGAATTGAACAAAAATTCAAAGAAGACTGTTGAGAAGCCAGACACATGGTTGTAGGTGTTTAAATCTGTGGGGGCCTTTTCTCTTCCATGTAGGGTAGAGGCTTACCTAGCAGTCGGTCGGAGCGCAGGTAGTGTAACCAGTGTAACTTTGTGTACCCGCGGGTTTTCCAATCTCTGTGTAGAGCTAGCAGTTCTCTTCGTGTTAGTGTGGCAGCCGTGCCAGTTCCGCATTTGTGATTGCTTTATTTCCCTGGTAATTAAACCTTGTGCCATTCTATTCCTGTTAAATCCGTAGAAAATGAGAAAATACTCGACATTTTGGGGGAAACTTGTAAATCTGA
>CAUYRH010128459.1:0-13212 GCA_963574655.1 Perodicticus potto | reverse complement strand
TAGAGTGCTGTGGTGTTACAGCTCACGGCAACCTCTTGGGCTTAAGCAATTCTTTTGTCTCAGCCTCCCAAGTAGCTGGGACTACAGGTGCCCGCCACAATGCCCAGCTATTTTTTGGTTGTAGTTGTCATTGTTGTTTGGCAGGCCCAGGCTGGATTCGAACCCACCATCTCTGGTGTATGTGGCTGGTGCCCTTAGCCTCTGAGCTACATGAAGTTATTTCTTTCCCTTATGTTGGGCTCTGTTTAAGACTCTCAGTCTTTTCAAACTCGGCACCTGAATGACAGTCTATGTTTGTGAGGCATTTTTACTTAGAACATCTCACACACGTATCTAAAATGTGGTCAGGCTGGGATTTGAACCCAGGCAGTCTGACTCCAGAGCCCATGTTCTTCTATTTCTGGTTTATATTTGTGATAATAGAGAGATTAGGACTTGAACAAATCCCTTTACATTTAACCTCTTCCTTTGCTTACGTGGCATTCTAACTCATCACGGCCAAAATTATCATCACAATTTGTCAGTGCACCACCATGCCTGGCTAAATTTTCAAATTTTCTTTGTTCTTTTTCTGTTGAGACAGAATCTCACTTTCTTCCTTGGTTAGAGTGCAGTGGTTCACTCTCATCAGGGTTCACTGCAATCTTAGCCTTTTGGTGTCAAGTGATCCTCCTGGCTCAGCCTCCTGAACAGCTGAGACTAAAAGGCACGTGCCATCACATCCAGCTAATTTTTTCTATTTTTAGTAGAAATGGGGTCTTGCTCTTACTTAGACTGGTCTTGAACTCCTGGGCTCAAGCAAATCTAGTGTCTCAGACTCTCAAGGAGCAAGGATTACAAGGACAGGCCTGGCCTGCTGTTCTGTTTTGCATTTTATCAGCAAGTTCCATTGAAAGTTTCGGAAACCTTCACATCTCACTTTTCCACCCCTTCCCGATGGCTGTGATCCATGGCCTGCCTGATCGCTCCACAGTCTACGCTTGTGGTTCGCCATCTGCCAGTGAGCTCAGCTGCTACTGAAAGAAAGGATAGTCCTGACACAGGCTAAACACCCTGTTTAAAATAGATTGCAGAGAATGTGCATTTTTAAAAAGCCAATTCCATTAGCAGAGATTAATAGTTCTATCCAACTTAAATTCTTTTTCAAAAAACGCTTTCCTCCGTATTAGGCTGTGACCCACAGCTCTCATCTCATAGTCACATGTTGGACTTGACTCAGGGGGGCAGCGATTTATTAGGTACAATTGAAGATTTTGTATGGCGCTTGGTCTTTCTCATGCCTCATGTACCCAAATATTTTTAATAGTATCTTAAAGAAGCATCCAGATGAAAATGAAAAGATGCTAATGAATGAAATATAATTATGTACTAAAGATATGTAGCAGCTGTTGTACTGGGAGCTGAATTGCATATCTCAACCCATATTTCTTCCTCACTTTTTAGGTTTGAAGACTTTTAGATAATCCCAATGTTTATAAAGGTTACTTAAGGATACAAAGTGATGTGAGGTTTTATAGTCATAGGGGGAAATAGAGGTAAAATGGGAAACTCTAAAACATTAATATTTAGGGCAGTATTTAAAAAAAGAGTACGCTAATTGGGTCAGTTTTTTTATGTATGCGTGTGTATGGGAAAGTCACATGCTTTGGAAAAGAAAAAATGGTTTTGGTATTTTATTTTAGTACCATCACAAATTAGAATAGTGTTTATTTTATTTAAAAATTTTTTTTTTTTGGAGACAGAGTCTCACTTTGTCACCTTTGGTAGAGTGCTATGGTATCGTAGCTCATAGCAACCTCGAATTCTTGGGCTCAACTGATTCTCTTGTCTAAGCCTCCCAACTACCTGGGAGTACAGGCTCCTGCCACAAAGCCCAGCGTTTTTTAAAGACAGGATCTCAGTCTTGGTCTTACTTGGGCTGGTCTCGAACTCCTGAGCTCAAGCAATCCACCGGCCTCGGCCTCCCATAGTGCTAGAATTACAGGCATGAGCTGCTGGGCCTGGCCTGGAATAGTGTTTAATAGATGGGGAAATGCGCCTTAGAGAGCTCATTGAATGAGTTGACCAAGAGGTGTGGGGGAGTGTGTACTGGGATTGAAATATATCTGTCTGTATTCAAGCACACTTGACGGATGGGGCAAGAAGGATCCACTTTGTCAAGAGAAAAAATCAAAAAGGAAGGTGTTCATGTAGGGGATTAGTGTGGTATAGTTGACTCTGGACTTAAAAAGTTCTGTCCGACTCTGGGCCTTACCAGCTTTGTGTACCTGGTGAGTTGCTGAATCTAAGGTCTCAAACTGGAGCTTCTCATATGTAACCTGAAAGGGTTTTCTGAGGATGAGTTTACCTACTACCCCTGAGGTCTGAGATGATGTGTGTGACAATATCTGGTACCTAATAAATGTCAAATTCCCTTCCCCTTCCTTTAAATATTGATCTCTGAGTTGTTTAAATTTTTCCTGATGGCACTATTTGTGTTCTGCTGAGTCCTCTGTCTTATAAAACCTTATGGAGAACCATTTGATTATATGCACCACATTGATGTAATAAGTTTTTTGAAAAGTAGAGGTTTTGTATGTTAAAAGATTTTAACTTCCAGGGCATCACCATCTGGCCACATGGTCTGGAGTCTTCAGGAGCCATAAAAATGACATCTACAATTTAACTTTTAAGAAAACAGCAATGATGTGGGGCAAAGACCCAGAGAAATGGTGAGATGTTAACATCGTATACCATTTATCCTGCTGGCTGGGAGTATTTATTTAGCGTGGTTTAGAGTGGTTAGTGTCCACAGAACAGAAAGCTGACCTCAAGTAGGAGGAGGATAAATGGGTTTAAGAAAAAAGAAGATTAGCAGAGGTTCCTGTGGTTTACAAAAAGGAAGTGGCTGAGGGAAGAGATTGATGATGGAGGATTAATGGACCAGGGAAAATGGGTGCAGAGTTTAGGCGCAGACCCTAAAGGCAGTGGGAATGGGGGTCTTCGCCTTCATTCCTTTCTCCTTTCTGGTAGGATGGGAAATATCATTAGAGGGTAATAAATATATTCCGTTTGAACTTCAGTTCCTTATGTTTATGTGAAAAAAGATCAGATTAAAGATTGATTATAATTCTTTCCCCAAAGTATCTGGGAGTAAATAAAAAACGAAATAATCCTCCATCATTCATATGGACAGGATAGGGGAGGCAGGAAGGGGGAGTGTGTGGATGACAGACAACAATGATGGCTAACAGACTCCCCCAGAATTTCCCCCTCTTTCTCCTGACCTTCTTGGCTGGCCATAGCTGAGTTCTTAGGAGGGAAGGGGTTGGAAGGCAGAGACAACGCACATCCTACTGAAAGTTGGTGATCTTAAATTTAAAAAGCCATTACCCCAGTCTCCCTTCTTAAAAGCTATTTTCCACTCATCTTCTCACACTGTGAAATATAATTCCAAGGGGCTCACTTGGTCCTCACTGTAATAATTAGAATTAGAGGTTTACACACTCTAAGGTAATGCAGTCTGACTTGGCCACCACTGAGATTGTAAATTCATGTCAGAGACTGGGTGATTGCCATTTTCGTTAGGAACATAAATTATGTCGGACTTGGAGCCAGATGTAAAGTTATGCATTATGTCACTGTGTCAGCTAATCACCACGGAAGCCTTTGTTTGATGTCGGTCCTGATTGTCTAATTCTAGGAGTATGACACGCGATAAACGGTGCCAATTTCAAATTTAGGTGTCAGCCATGATGATAAAGTTTTACACATTTGTGCTTTAAAGCAACTTAAATCTTTTAAGTGGCTCTTAACATAAACAGAATAAGATTGTTCCATGCTTTAAAAGAATGTTACATGCATATTGCACTCGTAATATTTTAAAAAGAAAATTACTTATATGCCCATCCTAGTTTACATTGATGAAATGTAAAAACACAATTAAGTGGACTTTGGAATCAAACCTTAGATGTTTGATCTCTCCAGATCTCATCTCTCCTGTATATACAATAAGAAACATAATATATTATTAATAATACACATAATACTTGTTTGGTAGAGATATTGTGAATATTAATGAGATGATGGATATAAAGGCTTTAGCCTGGTACATTATGAGTACTCAGTTGATAACACTAATAGAAATAAATAATAAAGATACCGCCCTTGACGTTTTGTATTTATAGTACCTTCCTGAAAATGCAAAGGGATTAATGTCTGTTATTATTGATGTTGATGGCGAGGAACATGTCTCTCTTTTTTAATTTCAGATTAATAGGAGAATACAAATGTTTAGGTTACATTTTTTCATTTCTAAGGTAAAGTTCAAGTTGTGGTTGGGCCCTTCACCCAGGGGGCCTGCTGAACACCCTCACATCGTGCACATTAGGCGAGATCCCCCCAATTGCCCTTCCTCCTTCCCCTCCCACTTGCTAGACTATACTTGTGTGTTTTTCTTCTTTCCTGTGGCCGTGTAGTTGTTTATATGTTGGTTTCATGTTAGTATTGAGTGCATTAGGTACATTCTCTCCCCATTCTTGACATATTTTCCTAAGAAGAATGTGTTTTAACTCCATCCAGGATGAGTTGAAACGTGCAAGATGTAAAGTCTCTGTCTTTTCTTATGGATAAATAGTACTCCGTGGTCCGCATATGCAACAATTTGTTGTCAATCCATTCATGGGTTGATGGGCCCTTGGGTTGCTTCCACATCTTGGCAACTGTGAATTGAGCTGCTACAAACATTCTAGTGCAGATGTCCTTGTGGTAAAATGATTTTTGTTCTTCTGGGTAGAACCTTAGTAATGGCATTGTGGAATCAAATGGAAGGTTGAGTTTTAGTTCTTTGAGAATTCTTCATACTTCTTTCCGTAGAGCTTAAATTTGTTTGCAATCCCACTCACATATATATATCTATTTTGTCCTTTTGATCTTTATTATTATCTTTTTTCTGTTTTTAGAGACAAGAGTCTCACTTTGTCGCCCTCAGTAGAGTACGGTGGAGTCACAGCTCACAGCAACCTCCAGCTCTGGGGCTTAGGTGATTCTCTTGCCTCAGCCTCCTGAGTAGCTGGGACTACAGGCACCCATCATGACACCCGGCTATTTTTTTGTTGTCGTTTGGCAGGGGCCAGGTTTGAACCCGCCACCCTCAGTATATGGAGCCGGCACCCTACCCACTGAACCACAAGTGCCACTGTCCTTTTGATCTTTAAAGCCTCGTAGAGGATGTCAATAGCGTATCCTGAAGGCTTATGATCGGGAGGTGATCTGATAATGATTTTTTTAGCCATCCAGTTAAAATGTTCTTTGAACTTTTCCTCCCCTCTCTTGTACCCTCCCCTTCTTGGAGAGGAAGTTGGTGGCCATAAAGGGTATATGGTTTCTTTGCTAGCGCAAGACTCTAAATTCATTGAGTTTTTGCAGCAGCATTCTGTAGGAGGACTAGAACGGGCCTAGCTAACTTCTGTTACCTGCTTCTGAAACCCACCCTTGCCCGTCCACCCGTCTTCCACCGTGGCAGGCAGAGTTCGGAACCATCGCCAGCGCTGTGATGCTTCTGTGACTTTAGTCAGCCATCATTTCCTTTATCCACATGTCTAATATTGGTATTTGTGTACATGTCCTTTATTATGCTGGGAACCAAATGGTTATTCCAAACAATCTCCTTTGCCCACTTCTCACACTGCAGGGTCCTTGAGGGCATGTCACGTATCTTTATATCCTCAGGGCTCAGCACAGAGCCTGCCACTGAGTCCCGAGTTAGTAAAGATTGTTGAATGATTACATGACCAGAGTCAAGCCAGGACTTTGGGTTTATTTGCTGGGTGTTTTGGGCAATTTATTACTTTTTTAAATCCGCAACCTCCTTGTCTCTGAAATGAACATCACATTCGACTTATCAAATAGTTGATATGAACCCAGGTGAACAAGTATGAACATTTTCTGTAATTTCAAAATGTCAGGCAATTGAAGATAATAAAAATAACTGGCCATCATAACAATAATATTGAAAGCAAGCCGTAGTATTTACTGTGGGGGGGGTCTATAGAGGTGAGAACTGAGAACAGCTGGGCCATCACTAGAGTGTCTAATGCAATGTAGTATTAGGCAGCTGATAATAGTGACTGGATTTTTAAAGTATGCGCTTTTCTGCAGTGAGTAACTATATGCAAATTTACCTCCGAAGGCTAAGGGAACTAAGAGGTCAAAGAGACAGGCTCAAAAATCCAGTTTCTCAGACAGAAATATTTAATAGGGACCAGTCAACTGAGTCAGTGTCTCTGGTGGCTGAGGGATGGTGGGTCCCCACCTTCAGCCTCCAAAAACATCCTCTATATAGCAAGCTTTTTTGTAAAATATGCACAGCTGGTGATGCTTGCGACTTTCTTGGCGAAGTTCACGACCACTGGGGAGGTTAGATAAACATTGTTATGAGGAGTTATCTGTGCTGTGGTCATTGTTTCTCTACGGGGATTATCTGTGCTATGGGAACAAGATGGAGTCACTCTTGCTGTCGCACCAGGCCCTATTGTGAGCACTTAACAAAGATCTCATTTAATCTTTACAACATCCCCCTGCTACTAGATGCCATTATCCTCAATTCACAGATGAAGTAGAACTGTCTGACCCAGTACAGAAAGACACAGCATTTGGGGACACAAACAAAAAGCAAGTTGGAGAGCGGCGTGTACAGTGGTGCGTGCAAGGATATAAAAAACGACCTTGCTGGGTTATCCATCACGAAGTGAACAGTGGTTATCTCTGGGAACTCAGATTTCAGATTTAGGGAATAGTTTTTGCTTTCTTTTGTTTTTCTTTTTTGGAGACAGTCTCGCTACGTCACCCTCGGTAGAGTGCTGTGGCGTCACAGCTCACAGCAACCTCAAACTCTTGGGCTTCAGTAATTCTCTTGCCTCAGCCTCCCAAGTAGCTGGGACTACAGGCGTCCGTCACAATGCTTGGCTGTTTTTTTGTTGCAGTTGTCATTGTTGTTTAGCAGGCCTGGGGTGGGTTTGAACCCGCCAGCCTCAGTGTATGTGGCTGGTGCCCAACCCACTGAGCTACAGGTGCCACCCTAGTTTTTGCTTTCTACGAGGTACTTTTTCTGTTTGGTTTGAAAAAAAAATTTTCCAATGAGCATGCATTATGTTATCATTAACGAAATAAATCAATAAATGATAATTCCATTTTGGAGCTATGCATTTTATGAAGAAGAAGTAGCCAAGACCCTAAATGGCAATGTAACCAAAATATGAATTTAATTCTCTTTTTTGGCCATGAAAACTGTTCAGTTCCTGAGTTAAAACAATGCATTTGAAACAAAAGATACTCAGAATTTCTTTTTTTCCTGCCCCTTCCCACCATTTTCTTGTTTTCCAGGTCATAGCAATTCACTTGCATTTTACATTCATATTTGTGGGGATGTGGAAGTTTTAGGTAATGCATCATGCTATTATTAAACCTCATGACTGTAAAAAAGACCACAACTTTCTCACCAGTAAAGGCCTCTTTCTATTAGGGTACAAACTTTCTAACTTTGGAAAATTTAATATAATGAACGATGCTATTCTGGAGTCTGTGGAAGTTGTAAAATTTAATGAAATCTGCTTGCTTCACCGTCCACCTGGGTGAGCTGCTATTTAAGCAGCGGGCACAGGGGTATGGGGTCAGCCCTGTACATAGGCAGGACCATAAAAATGTCCAGATTTGCACTGGGAGTCCATCACTGGTGTTTATGTGCCAGTGACATCACCGGGCTTCCAACACTCACAGCCCCGAGCTGCACAGAGGGTATGTGGCTGGCGCCCTGCTCGGCAGACAGGCCTCTGGGGCCCACCTGTGCCTGCTGCCTGAGCGATTCCTGCTCTCTTTGTTGCCACAGAACTTTCTCACACTTACTAGCCCAGATGTTTGCAGAATTCCAGGGCCAGTGTGTGTGGTCAGGCAGCCAAATTCCAATTTTAGAATGCTGCTTGTGACCATGAAAGTCTGTTAACTCAGGCTTTTGAAAGGCTGACAGGGAGAGCGGGAGCATGCTGGTTGTGTGTGTTGGGAGAGGACAGCGTGAAGATCAGAAAACACGTAATTTCCAACCCCAGAACAAACATTATTTTGATTTCCGGGGGTTCTGAGTGTTAGCAGTGATGAAACAAAGATATCTTCAGGGCAGAATGGTCCTGGCATTTTAAGTCATCCGAATTTCACAAAGGATTGCACAAATCTTTCAGAGAAAGATACAGGGTTTATTTCACTTGTGAATTTCCAAGTACTTTACAAACTCCCTTAGTAAAGTGACTTAGAATTTGACATTTTCTAAGTCACAAAGTTCTTTCTAAGGCCTACAATAAGCCTTTCTCTTCACGGAGGAATCTTTTATTTCCTTTCTCCCTCCCTGCCTCTCCCCTTTCTTCCTTCCTTCCTTCCTTCCTCCCTCCCTCCCTCCCTCACTTCCTTCCTTCCCTTTGACAGATTTTGTTACTGGCGTTGAGGATACAACTTTGAACCAGACAGACAGTTTCCTTTACCCTCTAGATACTGACATTCTTGTGGAGATAGATAATACATAAATTAAAAAAGAACTTGGGAGATTGTTAAATGCCATGAATAAAACTAAACAAGATAATGTGATAGAAAGGGGCTGAGAAATGTGGGGCATGGGCTTTTTGCTTACAGTTGGGTGGTCTGGGGAGACTTCCCTGGGGATCTGACCTTTCAGCTGATGAGATATGATGAGAAATAGTGGGAGACGCTTCCAGCCCGACGCAGGGGCTCCACCTTTCCCAGGTATCGATGGCAGCAGGTGGGCAGGATCGTAATACCAACTCATCGTTGGTTGGGATTAGCTGAGGTAACACGCCAGAGAGCTCGGACAGTGCTTTGGTACTTCTTAGCCTGCACCATATCAGTAGGGCTTTAAAAATGCCCTTCCCCTGTGCTCGCTTCAGCAGACGTATCCTAAAATTGGAAGGACACAGGGGCCAGGTGCAGGGATGATGCGCAAATTCATGAAACGTTCCATGCAAAAGCTCCCGTCCCCTACAATTTTTCATGTCTGTTAGCTGAAGTAGTTACAATATCATCTGTATAAAAATTTGCTGGCTGTACAGATCAGGATAAAAGGTCCCCTAGAGCCATGCTTTGGGTCCAAGGAATAAGAGCAAACAAGATGACGCAAAATCCACCCGGCCTCTTGAGTTATCAGTGGGATCAATGCCATTCCCTTACTGGCCAACTTAATTTCAGGAGTTGGCTAGAATTCCGTTATGTGATGGATGAGTTGGACACAGGACTTCCCAACATGGACCACGCCTTAGGTTTGCTTAATCCAATTCCTTCCCCCAAAGGAGGTGAGATGCAGGAAGCTCTGAAGGCAGGGCCAGTGTGCTCACGGGCCTCCGGAGGCTCTGGAGCTGTGCCCACGTGCTGGGCAGGTCCTCCGCCGAGATTCCCCAGTTCTGCACTGCAGAGCAGGAAGAATGGCTTTGGCTTGGAAGATCTAACAGCAGGTGTTACCTTGTGGCTGCCAAGTGGTAGAAAAGAGAGATTCCTCATTGCAAGAATGCTGGAGAAAGCACATTTGACTGTACGTGGGCCAATTTTGAATTTCTTCTTGCTTGTTGGTAATTGTTGTAGACTTTATTTCAAAAGCTGCATTCAAGGCTTGCTCAAATACCACATTACATAATCCTAACCCTCAGGTTTGCATAGACTTTATACCTCGATCTGATCTTTGGGCCTTACCATGTCCTGGGGTCCTTAGGGCTAGCTCCAAGAATGGAACCCCCGGGTAGTGCCGTACAGAGGTCAAGGGGATTGAGACTCTGAGAATAGACTACCAGGGGGTTAGGTCAGGTTTGACAGCTAGTTGTGAGACCCTGGTTAGCATACTCTGGGTAGTTAAATATGCTAACCTGGGTCATCTCTGCAAGGTGGGAATTATAGTACCTACCTCCTGGGAGTGCTGTGAGGATGAAGTAAGTTAATATATGTAAACCCCTTAGATGTGGCATCTGGTTGAACCAGAACTTAAATGGGGAGATTGAGACTCAGGAGGTCACGTTGTCACATTGCAGGCTCAAGGGATCAAATTTGCAAAGTTGAGCTCTAGTCACGGGTCTCTCGATCCTAATCTTTCTCCTTTTTCTTGTGTTCAACAGTTACTGGTTAAGATTTTACGGCTCGGCGCCTGTGGCTCAACGGGCTAAGGCGCCAGCCACGTACACCTGAGCTGGCGGGTTTGAATCCAGCCCGGGCCTGCCAAAACAACAATGATGGCTGCAACCAAAAAATGTCCGGGCGTTGTGGCGGACGCCTGTAGTCCCAGGTACTTGGGAGGCGGAGGCAGGAGACTCGCTTCAGCCCAGGAATTGGAGGTTGCTGTGAGCTGTGATGCCACGGCACTCTATCCAGGGTGACAGCTTGAGACTCTGTCTCAAAAAAAAAAAAAGATTTTACGACATAAGCTCAAAGGTAGAATATGAAGATATTGAAGATGCTGGTAATACAACATTACACTATTCAATGTAGTAGTACTGTTATCTCTACTTTACAGATGGGGAAACTGAGGTACCTAACAGTTGAAATGACTCAATGTTACTTTTGTTGATATTTTTTAGTATGCCACTGGTCTTTTCATATCTGTCAGTAGTTCCTAATTTTATAATGAATGTGAAAAGCACAAGACTGAAAATGGTATTTCCAATAATACGATTAAATGAACTGTCCTGTGGGACAATTCTCTACAACATACACTTGTAATAAGAAGATGAACTAGTACTTGGAAAACATCACGATGAGATCAGAGAGTTCTCAGTGAGGCTGTCATCCACCAAATATGACTACAACTCCTCCTTGGAAATTGCCTGAACAATGGGCATCACTGTATTTTAAATACGCTTTTCAGGTTGATAGTAATTTCTTCTTCTTTTTCTAGAGACAGGGTCTTGCTCTGTTGCCGAGGCCGCAGTGCAGTGGCCCTGTCATAGCTCACTGCAGTCTCCAATTCCTGGGCTCAAGTGATCTTCCCACCTTAGCCTCCCAAGTAGGTGGGGCTACAGGCATGTGCCACCATGCTTGGATAAATTTTTTTTTTTTGGTAGAAATAAGGGTCTTGCTGTGTTGCCCAGGCTGGTCTTTGAACTCTTAGCCTCAAGCTATCTTCCTGCCTTGGCTTCCCAAAGTGCTGGGGTTATAGGTATGAGCTATCATGCCCAGATAATATTGATTTTTTTAAAAAGGAAAAATTTATTTGAAGATAAGTCTAGTAAAAATAAAATACAGACATCACTTGATAACTTTTTTGAGAAGTAGAAGGAAGCCTCAAAGGTAAAATAAGAAAACGGCAAATAATCAATTTGGGGTTAAAATGCTGAAGGCCTGGTCAAATTGTGATTTTCCTAAGTAGTTCCGACAGACAGGGGAAGATTTCAAATGGGGTTCTGTCACCCAGTGACAGCCTCAGTGACACAGTGAGACCCCTCTCTGGGGCTTGCTGTCACGCTAGCCTTCATGGGGTGCTTGATAAACACCAGTGTCCGACACCTTCTGTATGATATGGAGAAGTAAAGTCAGCAAACTCATGAACCAACTTGAAGCCGTAACTTTTATCTTCAAGGAATTGCTTAAGGGAAAGCCTTTTGGTAAATGGAAAGATTTGAATTTCATGAAGTCTGGGAGAATTCTGGGTAGGACACACCAATATGATCAAGAGGTTGTTAAAAGGACTTCTGCAAATGAGCATAAAATGATTTACATTAAGCACAGGAATGCTGCCTTGGGGTCAGAAGTGAAGCCGGCGGAGCTCTGGGGAGCCCACTAGCATAGTGATTTGGGAGTGGAGTGGAGGTGAGGTGAGAAGCTGTGGTGATGGTCTGTGGGCGAGGCAGAGAGATGGGTCGGTTGCGGTTAGAGAATCTCCTGGAAAGGGGAGAGGGTAGGGCCGGGGCAGTTTCACTTGAGGGCCAGATCTACTCCATGTGGTTACCCAGTGGCCTTCAGGCCTAGTGAATATGAGAAGGGTCTGCTAGGAGCTCTAGTTCGGGGACTATCAAGGTCAGGATCTTCCCTGCTTCAACAGAGCCTGCCCAGAATGACAGGTTTTCATCAGCCATTCAGTACTGAAAGCCATCACTGAATTCGCCTGGTGCAGCCCCTGTCTGTGGATGCCCCAAATGTCATGGAATATGCCTTTTGTACTTTCTCCTGAAATGTTTCTATCAGACATAAAAGCCGGCATTTCTTTTACAGCCGATTTAATGTGAGATCTCCACATGTAGCGGTGACACTGGCTGCTAGCCGTCATGACAACTGACTTCACTCATGTTTTAAATTGAGTCTAAGTCTTTTGAAAGCATCAAAATAAGTGAACGTGTGGTCACACTCAGGAACTGTATGCATTGAGAGATGATTTTAACTTGGTTTGAGATGAAGTTAGGTTGCTGTTTTAAAGGTTGACATCGTTATGAACAACATTTTAAGCTAGGAAAATGTTACACAAACATCTAAATTGAAAAGACCTCTCCGTGTACCTCTTTTACGTAGGGAAGAGAATTCTGCATCCAGGAAAAGAAACATGAGCATTATTCTATCATTTTTATTTTATTTTATTTTTAGATAGAGTCTCACTATGTCGCCCTCAGTAGAGTGCAGTGGCGTCACAGCTCACAGTAACCCCAAACTCTTGGGCCTAAGCGATTCTCTTGCCTCAACCTTCCAAGTAGCTGGGACTACAGGCTCCTGCCACAACGCCTGGCCATTTTTTGTTGCAGTTGTCATTGTTGCTTAGCTGGCCCTCCATGTTTGAACCCACCAACTTTGGTGTATGTGGCTGGCGCCATAACCACGGTGCTACAGGCGTTGAGCCTGTTCTATCATTTTAAACTGGACCTTAGGGCTCAGTGCCTGTGGCTCAACGGGCTAAGGCGCCAGCCACGTACACCTGAGCTGGCGGGTTCGAATCCAGCCTGGGCCTGCCAAACAACAATGGTGGCTGCAACCAAAAAATGGCCGGGCGTTGTGGCAGGCGCCTGTAGTCCCAGCTACTTGGGAGGCGGAGGCAAGAGACTTGCTTGAGCCCAGGAATTGGAGATTGCTGTGAGCTGTGATGTCATGGCACTCTATCCAGGGTGACAGCTTGAGGCTCTGTCTCAATAAAAAAAAAAAAATAAACTGGGCCTTAGTTGGGAAAACAAAAAGAACTGCTCTGTGACCTTGAAAAAGTACTTATTCCCT
>CAUYRH010128458.1:0-21353 GCA_963574655.1 Perodicticus potto | reverse complement strand
CATATACTGAGGGTGGTGGGTTTAAACCTGGCCCCGGCCAAACTGCAACAAAAAAAATAGCTGGGCGTTGTGGCGGGTGCCTGTAGTCCCAGCTCCTCAGGAGGCTGAGGCAACAGAATCGCCTAAGCCTGGGAGTTGGGAGATTGCTGTGAGCTGTGATGCGACAGTACTCTACCAAGGGCGACAAAGTGAGACTCTGTCTCAAAAAAAAAGGGGGAGGGAGAGAGACCTGCTTTCCCTAATTTAAAAAAAGTGAAGACCTGAAGGCGTCCTAAGTCTGCTGTTTGCTGGCTGAGTCTGCGCCAGTCAACACCTACTCCACGATAGTGTTGCGTTCTGTTTTGCACATCGGTCAGTGATGCTCAGCCGCAACTCAGCTAAGGATGTGTGAGAGGTGGAGAGCAGGAGGGGTTCCTTAGCCAGTACACATGCTCTGAGCAATTTAATTAAAAGCCAGGCAAAGATGGCTAAATAAAGCAGCCACGACCACACAGGGCTGTTTCTGTGCATGAGATGAAGCTGTGGAGTGTCTTCTGCAAACTAGAGAGTAATCATAAAAAGGGAACACGCTGTGTGGTGGGCAGTGTCGCCGTGACTGCCTATCAGGTCACAGCCCTGGGTAGTCTCCCTGCTCTAACACAGTCACAGGCTGCTTCCCCATCAGAAGGCTCAGTCCATTCCGTGAGTCCTGGCTATTTCCACCGGTGATGCAATGCTCTCTGCCTACCCAGCCACCCAGCTCTCAACTCCTGGGCCTTAGGCCAGAGCTAAGGGCAGGTCCCAGAGCAAAAGTAGAGCAGGCAGGGGGACAGGGCAGGGCAGGGTGAGAGCTACATGGACTAGCCCTCCTACCCAAGCTGAGGGGGTCCTCTGAGCCTGAGGCCTCAGGTTCACTGTCCAGCCTCTGAGAACACAGCCCACCCACCCCCACCCTAGCATTCCACCAGCCAAAGCAAAGAGCTTAGCCTACCCAGTAGGGGTTACTATTCCCTACTCTAAACCCAGGGCCTCTTCATTTTTATTAGCACAAACACTGATAGCTACCACTTTTTGAACACATTGTCCTATTGGAGGCTCCTGGCAGCCCCATTTCACTAATGAATCTGCTGAGACCAGAGAGGTCATGCGACCCGGACAGGGTGCACACTGCAAGGTGCAGTGCAGCTGAGCTCCATGGGGAACACTCTGATTCTGCCTATATATCTTATCCTGGGATCTGAGATGTGTGTTGCACCTCTGGCTGGTCCAGCTGCTGGTTGAAGGGATTCGTGTTCACCACCAAACACCTGGTGACACGGGTCAGGGCAGAGTCTTTTTCATGGAGGTCTTGGCCTCAAGTAAGAGCCAAAGTGGGGAATAGGTGGGGACTGTGTGCTGGGCAGAGCTCCAGAGTCAGGATCAGAATAGTTGAGTAATGGCCAAGGCTCTGCCACTCACCACTCTGTGGCTAGGCCAAATCACGGCCCTCTCTGGGCCCTGACTGAGGCAGGGCCCTTCTCACAGGCCTCTCTGATCAGGAGTGGCTGGGGCTGGCACAGTCAGCGCCTCTGACCAGGCCTGCATGGCTCAGCCAGTGGAATTCTGCGCACTCTGGACCCCGCTTCACAGCATGTCTGAAGCCGGGCACCCTTCACTTCTACCTTATGTCCCTGTTGGGAGCATGGGTTCACTGACCCTCCACTTTCATCCCAGCTCTCCCTGATTCCCAAGCCTGGTGTGGTTGGCTCAGAATGGAGTTTTACCCTGGAACCCCATCCCCTGAACTATCCCCAATATTAGGCAGCAGGATGACAGGGGCTGGGCGAGGGAGGAGAAGCTGGGAGAAAAGGAAAGGCAACCACCCAATCCACCAGGCAGGGTCACCAAGGAGGACTGGCTTGGGAGACTTTGCCTATTCTTGAGCCCACCCTAAGGTGGGCACCTGCCAGCAAGGCTGAGCTGGGAGCTGTGGCCACCACCCACCTGAGTTGGGATGGTGCCTGTCCTCGTTGCCCAGAGCCCGAGTCATCCCGTGATAGCATTCAGACCCAGAGAAGACAAACATAAAAGCAAAACCCACAACTTTACCACACAACCACCCCAATCAAACACCTGCACTAATCAACCACGTGAGAATCAGTAGAAGCATCCAGGCCCAATTTTGCTATGCCAAGAGGATAAACTTTATTGGATAAATTTCCAGGAAATCTTGTTTTTTGCAGCACAAAAGCATAGTTAAGTTCAGAAACACAATATAAGAAGTATTTAGGTAGAAAAAACTTGCTAAGCGGGAGAGTGGGGTCAGGCCTTCTAGGGAAGGGTAGGGGCATTTATCAGCCAGGAGCCACAGGGGTGTCCTCCTTCCTGTGGCCCCAGGCCCTGCCCTGGTGGGCTGGCAGGCTGCTCACTGCAGCCGGGACTGAACATGCTCCCTGGAGATGACTTTCCCATCCCGGATCTCCTCAGTGACGGTGCGGATCTGAGCGTTGACCTGCGGAGCTGGGGAGCAGGGAATGGCCGGGGCGCAGGGCGTGGACGGGACATAAGGAACTCTAACAGCAGGCTTGCACTCCGTGGCACACGGGTGGACAGGAAGCCTGTGGAAATAAAACCATGTAGGATGAACTTGGCATTGGGGTGCTAGAATGAGATTTGTGATAAACAGACTTTCGGGGATCAAAGGCTACCAGTGGCCTCAGGCCAAGTCAGTGCCTTTGAACTCCGCAGAGGTCAGAAGATCTGGCTACAGGAATTAAGACCAAAAATTACCAATCCAAAAAGGTGCTTGGAGAAATGCAGTGTGTTGTGTTGACTTGTACCCCTGTGCACTACCAAAGCTTGGGGCTAGGAGGATCTCCAGGGCCTTTGGTTAATCCCTGTTATCCTTGCAATAATGATTTTTTGGGACCAGTACCCCCTCCACGGCACAGAAGGCCTGGCTCTCAGGGCCCAGGGCCACTCACTTGCAGTCCTCGCTCTCCAGCAGCCGGCGGTAGGTGGTGATCTCGCCCTCCAGCCGTGCCTTGACGTCCAGCAGCACCTGGTACTCCTGGTTCTGCCGCTCCAGGTCACAGCGGATCTCCGCCAGCTGGGCCTCCACGTTGCTGATCAGGCACTGCATCTGGGCCAGCTGGGAGCCATAGCGGGCCTCTGTCTCCGCCAGGGTGGACTCCAGGGAATTCCGCTGCAATGGGAAAGAGGAAAAGCTGCCAAAGGAAAGGAATCTCACCCCAGGAATGACAGTCCTTACTGGCTATGCATGGCCTATAATCACGCCCTGAGGCCAGTGGGTGCCTGCCCAGAGCCAAGGCCAGCCACCAAAGCAGAGGCCCCTCACCATGCTGTGCTGGGCCTGCAGCTCGATCTCCAGGGCATTGACCGTGCGTCTCAGCTCGATGATCTCTGTCTGACAGCACTGCAGCTGCTCTGAGCTAGACACCACCTGCTGGTTCAGCTCCTCGATCTAAAACACAAGAGGGCACAGAGCACGGTCAGACCAGGGCAGCTATTGAAGGGGCAACCCCACCCAGCAGCGTGTGGCCCCGGGCCTCCCCGGCCTCACCTGGGTGTTGAACCAGGCCTCCACATCTCGGCGGTTATTCTCCACCAGGGTCTCGTACTGGCATCTCATTTCGTTCAGGACCTTGTTGAGATCCACAGGTGGGGCAGCATCTACCTCCACATTCAGTCGGTCCCCTAGTTGGCAACGGAGTGCACTGACTTCCTGCAGAGAAGAGATAAGATGGAGATGGTGTGGGAAGGATGCTGGATTGAGGGTTCGACTGACCAGGTTGCAAACTCTCCTCCGCCCATTGCCACCTGTGTAACATTAGACTGGACACTTAACTTCTCTGAGCCTTGGTCTCCTCATTGACAAATGTAATACCTACCTCCTCCTGGGGATTTGGGAGAGTCAAGTGAAATGATGCAAGCGCTGGGCAAATAGAATTGCTGCCATCAGCAGTTCTCTGGATGGAGATTTATAACATGGGCAGGAGTGTGGATCTGTGTGACCTTAGGTAAGTGACAACCTCTTTGTGTAAAATGGAGTCAGTAATAGTTTATACCCCCTGGGATTCTTGTAAGGACAAAATGAAATGAGAATGAAATGTATAAGGCTCCGTATAGCTCTTGGCCAGGGCTCCCTGAGCTGGATGAGGGTCCTGGACGGGGGCTGTGGACGGTCATGTGCACCATCCTCACCTGCTCATGGTTCTTCTTGAGGCAGAGCAGCTCCTCCCTCAGGGACTCTACTTGGGCCTCCAGGTCAGCCTTGCACAGGGTCAGCTCATCCAGGATCCTCCGCAGACCACTGATGTCAGCCTCCACCAGCTGCCGCAGGGACAGCTCCGTCTCGTACCTGCACACACACAGCCCTACCAAGTCTGCAGCAAAGGAAGCCGCCCACAGTAGGGCCCCTGACCATCGTCCAGCTGCACAGGCTGAATGGTGTCAAAGTGTGGCCCTTTCCCTTGACCCAGAAGGGACTCAAGACCTATACCACATTTTCCCGTTTACAGCTCTGTCTGGCCTCATTCCCCCCTCACCAGGTCCCAAAGGCAGAGCACGGAGGCAAAGGAGCCACACAGCAAAACTTTCCCAACCAGGCCCACTCACTTGGTCCGGAAGTCATCAGCTGCCAGCCTGGCATTGTCAATTTGCAGGACCAACCTGGCATTCTCAGACTTGGTCAGCAGAATCTGGGGAGCAAGAGGCTTCCTGTGAGCTGAGAAAGGCTGGGCAGTGTGGGTGCTGATGGGGGGATAGCCCAGGTCACAGAGGCCACGTTCTCAGATACCACCAGAACCTTCAGCCCAGGTGTGGAAGGAGAATAGACCCCAGGAGGGTCATCACAAGGACATCAGGGGCCATCATCCTGGCATGTATAACCCCAGAGTGGCACAGCAAGATGGGCCTGGATGGTTGACACAGACCTGGATTCAGGTTCTGCATTTAACACTCAGCCTGGGTGATCTCAGGCGAGTTACTGAATCTTTCAAAACTCAACTTCCATATCTGTTAAAGGGGTCCAGTGATACCATTCTCTCTAAGATGAGGAATAAGTAAGCCAGTGGATTGGAAAATACCAGGCACAGTGTTGTTATATCCAGGAGAAGCTTGGGACATATCTTTCTGTCCCTATAGCTGAGACAGTAAGAGGAAGGGAGGAATGGCTGGCAGCAGGGTACAGGTGTACGTCCCCAGAGAAAGCAGAGCCCTACAGAGAAAAGCTTGCCCTGCCATTCCCACGTGAGAAGGCCTTGGAATGAGACAGACCCCTCCCAGGGGTCGGGCTACGCAGGTGGAGAGGGGCCAGATCACCACTACCTTCTGCTGGAAGTCCTCGATGGTCTTGAAGTAGGACTGGTAGTCTGGGCAGGTGTATGGGACCTGAGACTCACACCACTCCCGGATGCGGCACTCCAGCTCCGCGTTCTCCCGCTCCAGCTGCCGCACCTTCTCCAGGTAGCTGGCCAGACGGTCATTCAGGAACCGCATGGTCTCCTTCTCGCTGCCATTGAAGGAGCCCTCGCAGAACCAGCCCCCACTCCCAACAAAGCTGGAGGGTTGGCACCCAGAGGACAGGTGGGAGGCAGGCCAGCAGCTCCCGAGGCCAGAGAGGCCCAGCCTAACAGAAGAGGCGGACCCCACAGCACCCCCAAAACTGGGGGCCCTGCAAGAGCCCACTGAGCGGACAGAGGACACCCGTGAGATGCCGCCTGCTGTGCCACAGAGGCCCTTGACAGACCCAGTGGAGAAGATCGGGGTGCAGATCTGGCTGGTCATGATGCTCACAGAGGAAGGTGGCAGAAGGCAGCTTAGTGATGAACCTGGCTTCTGGCTCTCAAGGCCTCTCTGGAGCCTTTATATACACTCTCCATGGGGTGTTGGCTTGTCACACATCTTTTACTCTTGGGAAAGCCCATTCCTATCCCAGAAAAATGGTATCATTAGAATGTGATTTCTGCTACCCATCCAGAATTCCTTGCCTTGTAAAAAAAGAAAAAAAAAACGTTGAATTGGGTTTGCTAAGTCAGGACTCTCAACTATTGTCATCTCTTAGCAGGAAATGAATTTTATTGCCTCTTGAAAGAGTCTTCTCCAGATCCCATGAATCGGGAGTGGCCTCCCAAATGACTTTTGATTCCTGCCTTCCCTGCCTGCCTTTCCCCAAGGAGCCCAATCTGTCCACTACTAACCCCCCACCCCACCCCGAGCCCTCACTACTGCTCATCTGTGCCTCGACCTCTGTGACAGAAAGGGACAGAAGGGAACTGAAATTCATGGAGCCCCTATTACATCGCATTCAGACTTGTAGCGTTTCATTTACACCTTTAACCATCCTGGGAGGTGGCCGATACTATCTTCATTTTACCAATGTGGGAACTGGGGCTTGGAAGGGTTAAACAGCTTGTTCAGGGTGAACAAGAAGTGAGTAGCAGTGAGCTTGGATCTGAGACCAGGGCTCCCAGACACCAAACCCTATGTCCTTGTCCCACTGCTTCCTCACACAACTGAGGTTAAGTCTGGGTACCTGGAATTTAGGGACAGGAGACCTCAGTTCAAGTCCTGGCCCTGCTGATCTTTGCCCGGTGGTGCCGAGTAGGTCACTTCCTCCCTGGGATCCTCAGCGTCCTTCTCGGGACAATAGAGATTGTCACCCTACTCTGCCTGCTCCCCACAGATGTGAGGAGGACCAAACAGGAGCAGAACTGAGAGAATTTTGAAAGCCATTGTGTACAGCGGAAGTGTTGGTTAGTTTCAGAGGACAATCTTAGATGACAGTTTATGGATCACGGGGGTGCCAAGGATAGATCTACCTGGCCACCTTGAGGCGGTAACCACATCGTCGTGGAGCGTCTCCTGCCACTGTGGAATCTGCACGCTTGGCTCTGTGGGTGGGGGCTGAGGTGCAGTTCCCTTTGAGGCCCTCAGCTTTTGGAACCTGTGAGAGTAGAATCCAGACCCCAGGATAGCCCACTCTGACCTGACCGATCCCTAAACAGGTCACAGAGATGGCCAGTGGCAGACTCTTTTGAACAAGAAGGAATAAAAAGAACAAACCTAAATACAACCAGACAGCTAAGCAATGAGAAAGGAGAAGCAGAGGATTCAGGACCAAAAGTAAGCCTGGTGCTTCTGCCTCGAAACAAGGGCCCTCCCAAGGCTTGAGCAGCCTGTTCACGCTTCTCCCACACAGGCTTGGTTTGCAAGGCTGGCATTTATGGGAGCGTTTATATGCTTCTAAAGTTGTAATTTGCCAGCCTCTTAAAATGCTTTATAAGCTTCTCTCTGAAATTATGAAAGGAGACTTGGCCGTGGTGAACACGCCCCACCCTGCACAGTGGACACCTCGGTGAGATGTCCAAGAGCAGCTGATGATGGTCTCCCTGGACACCTGCTCTGTGCAGCCCCTCCTGGGAGTGAAAACAGGGCATTAACCCTCCAGAACAGCAGCTGCCCTAGCAACAGTTTCCTCTCTGCCTCCCCACCTCCCCTGCTCTCACAGAGCCTGGGGTTGGACTGTCACAGGGTCTCCCAACCTCAGCACTGTTGACATCGTGGGCCGGGTCATCCTTTGTTGTTTGGGGGCTCTCCTGGGATTGTAAATGCTTGGCAATATCCCTGGACTGTACCACCCTAGGCCAGTGGCAAACCCTTGCTCCCTAAAATTTCTACAGATATTGCCAAACGTCTCCAGTGGTGGCGGGGACCAGCCCCAGTTGAGAGCACTGGCCTGTCAGGACAGAGATGGGTCTATGGCCAGGTCTCCCACAAGCACCCCCCATTTTGTTTTTTAGGACAATGTAACAGAGTCTGGCTAGCTTTGCTGGGCCCACTCAGGCACATCCTCAATACGCCCATGCCTCAACTTACCTCATTTGTGACACAAGGACCTACCCTGCCCCTCAGACCCTGAGGAGGTTCCTAGCAAGCCCTGGCACAGCTCTTCTCCATTGGGGTCCGGCCCCCGGAAAGGTCTTCCAGCCATCCTCAGTGGCTTTGTCACATTGTAGACTGCCCGGCCTATAAGAGGCTTCCAGGAAGCTCAAGCACATGGTGTGACTGTAGACTCTTTTCTTTCCAAACTGTGGGTCTCGGGGTCTCCCTTGGCCTCCAGCATCCACACACCACAAGAATTACCTTCCCAACCACAGGCCAAATGGTAGCACTAACCCACCTCCAAGGGCTGCTCCCAGAAGGGCCCATTCAGAGGGGCAGTGTCAGAAGGACACCAGACAGGCATCCAGCACGTCCAGGCCAAAATGACATCACTGGCTAACAGAGCCAGGAACTTGGATTTGCAGCAGAGGAAGCAGACTAAGCAGTAGCCCTACAAATGGGTACAGTGGACATAAGATCATTCCAGAAGTCCAATGGCTCTTTCTTAGAGCAGCCTGCTGGGTTAGGCTGCATCTTTCTGGTTTTCTCCTACTTAATGCCTGTTCCATCCTTGAGGTCTCTACACGTAGGGCCCAGGGAATTTCCCACCATAAGAGACACCTAAGAAATACTGATCCCGTGTCTTAACCTCTTCAGACTCCACCCAATATCCACCCAGAACACTGGGAGACCCACAGCTGGTCCTCATTCCCTCCACATAACTGCTTTTTCCTTGTACCAAAAAATGTATTCAAATGAAAAAGTGCTTGGGACCCTAGCCCCTCTGCTGAAAAGCTCAGTTCTTTCTGTATGTTCTGTGTCAAATAACCACATCCATAGCTCGTGACAAATCCATTGCCAGTGTAGGTCGGATTCTATTATAGTACAGACATGCAGGAACAGGTACACAAGGCTGAAGAAAGCATTGTAGAAGGTAAAAGAACTTACACTTAAGACATTTCTAACCACCAAAGAATCCAGGAAAGGTCTTGCTTATTCATTTTTGATGGTGGAAGACTCAGGGCCATTCACAAACCTGGTAAGGATAGGGATTGCCAGATTTAACAAATAAAAATATTAAATACACACAGTATTTGGAACATAATTGTACTAAAAAAAATGATGTGTTGTTTATCTCTGACTCCAGTTCAACTGAGCATCCTGGCAACCCGTGGTAAGGAAGCACGGCTGGATGAGAGCCATGGCCAGATAAGATACACCATTCCTTTCCCCCTCTCCCAGTGGCCTGCCACCATGGCTGGCTGTTCTTAGAGACAAACATAATCTGGTTTCCCTTGGAACGTCATGTTTTTCTGTCACCTGACATTCTGCTTTTAGTGGCCGCCATTTTTGTCTTCCCAGGCCCAGTGAGCAGGACTTGGAGGTGTGGGGGCTAAGTCGTCTGACTCCCCTCCTGGCCACCTCAGTGACATTCCACCCTGATCTCACTGCCTTCAGTAGAGTGACTCAGATCTTCCTAGACAAGATTTGGCAAGTCTTTCTCTGCTTCATTTCCCACCTCAATTTCCCACCCCAGCCCCAGCCCCAGCCTCGGCCCCAAGCCTCTACCCACCCACTGCTATCACTCACCAGGCTCACAGCACAATCTGAACACGCACAGGGACCGAGGAGGTCTTGCCCTGTTCCCTGGTTGCCCCTCCTCAGAAAGGGCCCTGGCACTGAGAAGTGGCTCCTCCAAAGCTTGGGGCCCCATGAGGCTCACAGGTCCAGATCTCCAACATTCTGCTCCTGGCGGGGACCTGAATGCCCATTAGACCTCAGCCTTACCCTGATCAAGCCTCAAAACCCCCACTTTACCAGGCCCAGAGTTTCTCTAGCAATCTCATCTCAAAACACAAAAGTATTTTCTCTACTCCTAGCTTGTGTTTTTAGCAATCGTCAAGGGCTTTGAGATTCTGCTCCAAGTTGCTCTCTTGCCACAGTGGAGACCCAGGGACACTGACCCCAGTCTTAAGCCATACCTGGGAGGATATTCTGAAAGGTCCAAGTTCTGCCATCCACCTCTCAGGGCCATTGCCTTCTCACTCTCAGGCCAGCTCTGCCTTCGCAGCTGCCCTGATTGCCAGCTCCCATCTAGAAGAGTCCACAGCCTCTTGTTCAGATCCACTGAGGTCCTACCTGACCCCCACCTCCAGCCTTTATGGCTGGAGCATTCCAGAGCGTCATTTTGCTTCCTTGGTGTGCTTGGAGAGGCTGTGGTTTGTGGAGATGCATGGCCAAGCCCACGGAGAGAAAAGGGCTGGTACCTCAGCCTCGTGTCCCCTGATTCAAGTATCATTTAACTGAACCGTAAAGTGAATTTCCCAAACAGTCTGTTTGATTGGATTCAATAGCCTGCATTTACAGGGGCTGGGGTGCCATCGACCTGACTCTCTTCCTACTGACAAAAAAGCATGTCTGCAAACCAGAGCGTGGGCTCCAGGCTATAATTAGCCAAGCTGGACACTGTGGATTTTACTTTCAAACTGGTCTGAGATCCTGGGATAAAAGAAGCCACAGGATCATTGTGACTATTCATAAAACTGGGCCAAAAGAGTGAATACCAGCTCCATGCCAACTTCACCAAATACTGACCCCCAGCAGGTACCTGCACCCGCCCATCCACCTGTTCCCTTCCAAACTCTGTGGAAGGCAAGAAAGCATGAAGTGCACCCAATTCTTTCAGAGCCCACCAGAGGAGCTGCTCGAAGGGACACAACCCACATACCCTGCCTCACTCCAGCCACTAGCAGCCCAGGAACAACATCCAAGACAGGGCAGGTGCCCAGGCAGCCCCTGAGATGCACCGACCCAGTCAGGGAGGAGGGAAGGGCCCTAGCAACTGAATAGGAGAAGCTGGAAGGATCCATGATCATACCCCAGAGACACACGGCCCTGCTGGGACTCTGCTTCCTAGTCTTCCCCTGGCCTTCCCTCGGCCAGGACAGTGGGAGTCCCCTTGCTAAGAAGGCCTGGGCACTCTCCTGTACACTGGGTCTTCTATGAGTCCTAAAAAGAGGATCAGAACAGAGGTGCAATGGGCACCAAAGGGGCCTCCAGCTAGAAACTCTGCCCTCAGCCACACCCTGCTGGCCAAATACCCAGCGGCCCAGTTCAATACTGGGAACTGGACAGAGCCTGATGCTGGAACCAGGCCTGAGCAAGACTGGGTCTGGGACCCAGCCACACCCCACCCAGTGTCCCAGCAGGTAGCCAAAGAGGCACAGACCTGCTTTCTGGAGTGAGCCTGCCCCCTGCAGGGCCCAAGCAGGACAGACACCCTATTAAGGAAGGCAGAAGGGCACCAGCCCATTCACTGGGCAGGACCTGGCAGAGAGGGAGGAGACTGCTACTCAGGGCCAGAAGCAGGTGGCAGAAGCCACCAGGACTTGAGCAGCAATGCATCTCTCACCACCTTCACAGGGCACCTGGTGTGTGCCAGGCTCCTCCCTCCAGAATCCAACCTGGCTCTGAGGCACAGCTGGGTGGGAATATCTCATGGTTGATCCCTTTGTCCCCTGGGCACTGAGGTATGGGAGGGGGCCTCATTTCTTCCCCCAGATCTGGGACCTGAACCCTGATCCTTGACAGAGGACCAGTCTCAGTCTTGGAAATTGTGTTAGAGCCGCGGATCCCAGCTCTCATCAGAGGTGGGTCATTTAACCAGTCTGAGCTTCAGTCTTCCCACACGTAAAATGGGCACAACAGCGCCAACTCATGGGATTGTAAAGATGAAATGAAATAAAGGATGAAAGGAGCTTTGTAGAGCAGGAAGTGCTGAGTGCATTGCTATGTTCTCCTTTCCCACTGTCCCCTTTTTTTTCCGGTCTCTCGGGCACTAACTCATTCACAAATAATCCTTGGCACAGAGGTGAACCAGATGTCCCAGACAGGGCTGTTTCCTCATCACTGCAGCACTTGGAACCAGCAAGCGAGCCTGAGTGGGTGTGGCACCTAGGTCTACCCCATGGTGGAGTGGCATTTATAAATCTGCTCTCCCTCCAGTGGCTGTCCCATGCAGATGATTTACAAAGTAAAGCTGGCCAGACAAGGTGGCTCATGCCTGAAATCCTAACACTCTGGGAGGCCAAGGCAGGAGGATCATTTAAGCCCAGGAGTCTGAGGTTGCTGTGAGCTAGGCTGACTCCACAACACTCTAGCCTGAGCAACAGAGTGAAATGAAGAAGGAGGAAGAGGAGGAGAAGCTGATAAAGCTTAGTCCTGGACAGCAAAAGGGATTCCCCACCCCCTGCCTCTCCCATCCACCAGGCCCAGAGCTGGGCCAATCACCTTCCTCTCCCAGCTCAGGGAGACTCCTGGGTTGACTATGTCAGGAAGGCCTACTCTTGACCTGGCCTCCAGCTTCCCCAGGCTTCCTGATGGAGCCAGAAGTCCTCAGCTGCTCCATGCCCTCCCTGGGGTCTAGGTGAAGGGCTCCCAGGTCAGAGTCTCCAGCAGTCCACGGGTGCAGCTCCTTTCAGGTGGGCAACCACCCTCATCCCCCACTGAGCTCCCAGAGATCCAGACCTGGACTATTTAAGGGCAACTCCCTTCCTTTTCTGGGCTGGTATTAGGGAGCAAGTCCTGGGGTCTGGACCAGCCAGGGCAGCTCAGCGTTAGGAACGCAGGCCCCTATCTTAGTCTGGGGCAGGGGCTCCTTTCCTCACACCCTCCATACCATGTACTTTCTTACCTAATTCATTCCCATAGCCTGGGTCTATCCCTCCCATATTCCTCCATCCAGCACAGTAGCTGGGCTCCTGTAACGTCCTAGGAATGAGGGTGAGGATGACTAGGAAACCACCGCTCTGAAGGACTCACGGGTCATGACCGGAGGTATCCTTCACCAAGCACGTACTGCATTCCAGGCACTATTCTGAGCACCTGACTTTAACCCACAAGGGAAGCAGCACTTAGCAGATGAGGAAGAGAAGCCCAGGAAGTAACCTGCCCAGGGTTATGAACAGAGTAAGTTCATAAACCAGGTCACAGTGGCTCCAGAGCCTGCACTCTTTGCACCTGGCCCTCCAGTAATCACCAGGATAAATGTCAGCACAGAGGCCCCGCTGGGAGCAGAGAAAAGACCAGAGAAGACCTGAGCTGAGCTTTGAAATTATAACAAGTACCATGGTGGGCGTCTCCTCCCACCTCCCTGTTAGCAGTGGACTTCCTGCAGACTCAGGCTGCCTTTGATTGGTCTCCTTGTCTCCAGGTTTCCATACAGTGCCTGGTGCACAGTGACACCGATAAATAACTGCTGAATAAATAAGTTGACAAAACAGGCTTAGAGGTGTCGCGAGTGGGAGTGTGTCCTGTTTCTCTGTGATGCCTTAGTTCCCAGTACCCTTCCAGGCATGTGAACTTGAACTGAGCCCACCTCATTTGGTAGTGGGAGTGGGCAGGGCCTGGGGTGGGATCTAGAAGGAGTGGAGGTTGGACACCTTCCTTCTGACTTAGCAAGCAGGGCTGGGCATGTCTGGGGGACCCTATGTGAATAAGCCATCCACACATAGCCCACAGAAGAGCTTGGGGCAGGACAGAAAGGGAAGACAGTGAATGGGGTTGGGGCTGGGAGAGAGAGAGAAGAAAGTGAAGGAGGAAAGTAAACCACACAGGGGGCTGCAGAGGATGGAGTGGAGATGAGGACAGTGCCAAGGAGGAGACAGAGGACCAGGGTGCCCAAGCTCCACCTACCCTCTGGCCTCAAAACCCACAACAAATATCGAATGGCACCTGAGAGGGATTTCCCCAGTTTGTTCATTCATCTCTGCCTTTACTCCCCTGTGCTCCAGCTGGAGGCCAGGTCTGGCCTGAGAGGAGGAAGACACAGCCCTGCCCCCTTAGAGCACACGGTCAGTGCTGGGGTGGACGGGCACCATGTGTGAGCACCTAAGTGTGCCCCATGCCAGCCAGGTGCTGCAGAGGAGAGGGTATTCATCCCGCTCTGAATTTTGAATAAAAGCCTTATGGTCTCCAATACAACAAACAGGGGGATGCAGAAAGGGGAGAAGGAAGGTCAGATCGGACTAAGATCACTCGTTGAACATGGGCCCCAGGGTGCCCAGTCATGTAGCTGCCTCTGCAAGAGCAGTTTGTGATGGCAGGACCTTAAGGAAGTCAGCAGGATGCCTCAAGCCAAAGTGGAGTCATCAGCTGAAAGACAGCGCTCTCTGTAGGAATCAGGGAGGCAGCAGGTTGGCACTAAGCCTCCTTCCCCTCAAATTGCCCCTTAACTGGCCCCTGGCAGCCTCCTGGACCTTTTCCCACATTTCCCATCACATGGTTCACCTCTAATCCCACCGCTGCCTTTGTTACTGGACGTCCTGTAGAACTGTAGGACTGCCGAGCTGGCCCATGTGCCCCTGCACCGCCACTGTGTTCCGTTCGTCCATGTTTGCTAGGTGCCATCATCTGAGAGCTACCTGTGTCCTCTGTGTTTGTGGCCCGTGTGCTTTGTGTCCTTCTTAAATGGGCAGCTCCCCAGGCCTGTCCTTGTCTGGGTTAGTGGCTTAACCCAGCTATACCCACCTCACCCCTAGCCCTAAATCTGAGCTTCAGCCAGAGCCACCCTCAGAAACCAAGCCAGAGCCAAAAATATGTTTGCAAAAGGACAGGAAAATTTATTGCATTATCTTTTCTTTTTAGTAGAGAAGTTGAGAAACCAAAGAGTAGCCAGGTCTGGGAAGAGAAGCACCTGATGGGAAGAGAAGGGACAAGGAGGGTCCACCCAGGGGCAGTGTCAGGACAGCCCTGGAGCAGAGAGGCTGAGCCTCCCATCTTTTAGCCCCTCCATCTCTTCTGCAGGGAACATCAGCTCTCTCCTGCTCTGGGTGCTGCAGACGGAGGGAGGGAATACCAAGCAGATCTAAGGCCTACGGACGTCGGAAGTGCGGCGAGTGGAGACGTTAGTGGAGGTGCCACCTTGGCTGTCGGAAGTGAGACGAACAGAACCACTAACGGTGCCGCCTTGGTTTCCTGGGAAACAGAGGAGAGGAGAGATGCTCAGGCTGGAGAAGACCCACCATGGCCCAGGTGAGGATCCCCCAAGAGGACTCATGAACTCCTAATTAGTCAGGTATTGTGTTGTTGGGGACTCTATTGTCCCCAAAGATGACTCTCTCCAAGACAGCCCAGTGGCTCTATGGGGCACGAAAATAGATGAATAAATGACCACCTCCACCTTATCTCCCTCCCTCCCAGTACTGCCTCCCTCCTGGCCCACCCCAGCCCCTACCAGAGGGGTAGTGAGCCTAGCTCTACCTCACCATGGGGCTGTTTTCTTACCTCCTGTGGAGATGAAGCCAGTCATCCTGGGAGAGAGGAGAGAGGCAACCATGAGCAGGGGGTAACCAAGGACAGGAGCCCTGAGTTACTGTGCCCCCAGTTCAAGGGCAGTACCATCAATTATCTGTCAGACCTGTCCATCTGCCTGTCTGTCCCTCTATCTGAGAGCCCTCAAAAGGAGAGATCATTGGCACATTACCAGCAGCTTTGTCCTTCCTCTGGTTCACTGAGCCCTAGGCCCCCAACCTTCCCACAAGGAGACCTGGTCTGATCTCTGCAAATGGCCTGAAGGTAGTTAGATCAGCATATTAATAGCTTTGTTTGGCTGAGCTGAATCCAAACTCATTTATTTTCCAAGGCTAGATATTCCTTCCATGGTTCCTATTACTACCAGTCCAATTTGGAGGCCTGAAACAGAAAGATGAAAATGTCCCCACAGCCTGATCCAGAAAAAAGGAGCATTCAGGTCCAAACTTTCTGTAGTCTGTTTAAGCTCAGGCTAGGAAACGTCCTCTCTCTAGGGCCTCGTGGCCACAGTCCCTGGAGGGAGGCTGGTGAGAACCTACTTGGCGTCCTGGGCCTCCAGCAGGCTGCGGTAGGTGGCGATCTCCTGCTCCAGTCGCGTCTTGATATCCAGCAGCATCTTGTACTCCTGGTTCTGACACTCCATCTCACTGCGGAGCTCGCTCAGCTGGGCCTCGATGCTGCTGATGAGCCCCTGGATCTGCTGTAGCTGCAGGGCGTAGCGGCACTCTATCTCTGCCACCGAGCTCTCCAGCCCGGCTTTCTGGTAGGGTGACAAGGAAGAAGTTATGAGGCAAGCCGAGCCAGAGGGAGACTAGAGGAGGTGGGCCCCACCCGGCAGGGCCACAGGTGTACCATGCTCAGCTGAGACTGCAGCTCGATCTCCAGGCCCTGAAGTGTGCGCCTGAGCTCCGTGATCTCTGTCTTGCTGGACTGAATCATGGTGACATTGGTTGTGACCTCCTTGGTCAGCTCTGCACTCTGAAATTCAAGTAGGAAGAAGGTGATGGGAAAACTCAGCTAGAAGGGACTAGCTGTATCTGCCTGGCTGCAGGAGGGAGAGGGCTGGCACCTTGCTATGGAACCACTCTTCTGCGTCCCTGCGGTTCTTCTCTGCCAGGGCCTCGTACTGCTCCCTCATCTCGGCCAACACGCGGGTCAGGTCAATGCCAGGGGTGGCATCCATCTCCACTTTGACCTGGCCTACCACCTGGTTGCTGAATTCCTTCATCTCCTGTGGGGATGGGAAAGGAAGGATGTGAAGCTCCTTGTCCTCCCCCTCCTTGGCTCTGAGAACTGGTGGAATGTTCTGGAAAGCACTTCCAAGTCCCATGGGGGAGAGCAAAGCCCAGAGGCAGCAGAGAGCTCTCTCCTCTTCCTGGAGGTGCCTTGGCCTATGGCAAGGCTGCAGTCCCCTCTCACCTCCTCATGGTTCTTCTTCATGTAGGCCAGCTCCTCGTTCAGGCTCTCAATCTGCATCTCCAGGTCACTCTTAGTCATGGTCAGTTCGTCCAGCACCCGGCGCAGGCCGTTGATGTCAGCCTCCACACTCTGGCGCAGGGTCAACTCATTCTCATACCTGAAATAGTTAAAAAAAAAAAAAAAAAAAAGATAATAGACCCTCCCACTACCTCTGCACTGGGCTGTGCTACTTCTCCAAGGCCTTCATTCTTGGGATGCTCCAATTTCATTGACCATATGAGCATGTGTCTAAACTAAGAGACTGCTAGGAAAGGGGAATGAAGGAAACAAACCCACTTGAGCCTGAAGTCATCTGCAGCCAGCCTGGCATTGTCAATCTCCAGGATGACTCGGTTGTTGTCAATGGTGGCAGCCAGGATCTACAAAATACAGAAGAAGGCGACCTCTGGGGTGGGGTCCACGCACCTGGAAGGAGGACCGGTTCCCATGGGACCCTGCCTCTTCCCTGTCCTGTGAGCCAGGACAAGGCCCTTCCCTATGCAATGGGAGTGGGGCTGCTCAGCCTGTCCCATCACCCCAGCATTCTGTGTGTGGTCACATTGGGGAAGATCCAGAGCATGCATTTCAGAGGAATGATGGCTGAGAACATCCTGTGTTAGTCATGTCTTGGCAGCCTCAGACCAGCCACCTTGGGGGGGCCTTCCTCTGGATGTCAGGACTGGGCTTGGCTCCACATTCCATGGCAACGTCACTAGACGGGGGATTCCTCCCAGCTGACCAGAGGGGAAATCCAACAAATATCCTCTCCATCTGTATCTCTTGTCTCTACTTTTGTATCCCAAAGCACTTAAAACCCACACTACAGAGCTGGCCTCAGCCTAGGCTGGTATCTGGCATGAAAGGGATGCAGACTCCAGGCTGCTCAAGCTTCTGCCACTCTGTTTTCATCTGCCACTGCCTTTGGGAATAACAATTTCAATGAGTCCCCTACAAAATAAACAGTTATTCCCAGAGCAACGAATGAACACGTCTCCCTTTCTCCGTTGATTTTAGTCATTCTTCAAGGCTTTTAAAACTGTCATGTTTCCAAATAACTCGGTGGGATAGGATTATAGAGATGGAGTCACTACTAACATAACTGTTTGGGAAGCAATAAAAGCTTTCGACATGAGTAATGACAGCAATAAAAGTGAAGAGTGAGAGAGAATGCCCCTGGGGGCACTGTGGCATGAGAAAGCCCACTGATCAGAGGTGCTGGTGGTCAAAAATTAGAATTTTCCCCTAGAAGAAGGGCGTGACTTCCCTCTGCACCTGCTCCCTGCGATGCTGTGCTTCCTGGGCCTCTGTGGCTCTGCCCTGCACTGAGGACCCTTAGCTCACCTTGGCCCGGAGCTCTTCTATGGTCTTGAAGTAGGAGCTGTAGTCACGCTCAGGGCTGGTGGGGGCCTGCTTCTGGTACCAGTCACGGATCTTCACCTCCAGCTCGGCGTTGGCCGCCTCCAGGGCACGCACCTTGTCCAGGTAGGAAGCCAGGCGGTCATTGAGGTTCTGCATGGTGATTTTCTCATTGCCAGAGAGGAGGCCACCATTGTTGCCACCACCGAAGTCACCAAAGCCACCGCCAAAGCCCCCGCCAAAGCCACCTCCGAAGCCACCCCCAAAGCCACTACCAGCCCCTCCACCAAAGCCACAGCTCATGCCACCCCCGTATCCTCCAGCAGAGCCTCCAGAGACAAACCGGGTTGAACAGGTAGAGACACTACGGCCTCCCCCCAGCTGGCAAGAGCCACCCCCAAAACCACCTCCATAGCTGGCGGAGGAACTCTGCAGGCGAACACTCATGGTGAGAGCAGGGTTGAGAGCAGAGAGCAGGTGCACAGAGAAGCTTGGCTTGGCCCGGGCTGAGAACTGTGGCTCTTCCCCAGAGTGGGAGCCTTTTATACACCCTCCTCTGGGGCTGGACATCTCTCCTCCCTTCCCCACCTTCTGACTTGGTGCCAACTGCACTTCTGATTCCCACAAGCCCAGTTACCTCTGCTCTCCAGGGTGGGTTGTGCCTTTTGGGGGTGGCATTTTTTTAATCCTTAACAAAAGAGATGATTCAGAGGGACAGCGTTCTGCCTGAGACTATCCTTTTGACAACTGCATTCTGTTTCACCTCTGTGCTTAAGGAGCTCACTCCGCAGGCTCTCAGCCCCACCCAGCATTAGGACGGGGACTGAACTGCACAGGTCTGCCAGGGAGCTTCCATGAAGGACAGGGTGACTGCAAAGTAGCCCTATATTTGCAAAACCACCACAGTCCATGACCTCCCTTTCTTTTCTCTCTAAAACTTCGGACCATGTTCTGGATTCTTTTTAGTGCGTCATCTACCCCAGCACTCCTGGTGACACACTGCTTGGTCTTATAGAACAAATTTCTTTGAAAGTGTTTAGACCAAGAAAGAAATGGCTCCAAGACCATCAGAAAAAGACATAGGGACAGGGACCTTCTGGGGTCTTCAGTACCACCAGGCAAGCTGGGGAAACAGGCCCAGAAAAAAAGCAGCAGCCTTGAACGTTCTAACACCTAATATTCTCAGGGCCCTGACCATAGGCAGGCCCTGGGCTGAGTACCCGACACTCACTATCTCGTTTCATCTCTGTAACAGCCCCCTGAGTAGGTCCTGCTATGGTCTTTGTTTCATGCATGAGGAAAATGAGCCTTGAGGGTTTTAGGGCTGAAACCCAAATCCAGTTCTATCTGACACTAAGGCTCATTTTCAAGTATATTCTTCATACTGTAAAATGTATAAATCATGCATCCATCTTGATAGAACCAACACCCAGGACATTCCCAGCACTCCCTAAAACTCCTGTATCCTTTGCAGTCAGTTACCCACTGGCTTCCAACTTCTGTCACCATAGTCTCATTCAGGGGTTCTCAGTCAGGGGCTATTGTGTTCCAAAAGGACATTTGACAATGTCTGAAGACATTTTTGGTCGTCTGGAGATGCTGCTGAACATCCAACAATGCACAGGACAGCCCCCACAGCAAAAACTTATCAGCCCCAAATGTCGATAGCATCAAGGTTGAGATGCCCTAGATCAATGTGACCATGGCTTAATCACTCCATGGTACTAAACTCCTCAGCCACACAACCATGTTCAGAGGGAAGGTCTTGTGCTAACCTGCGCAGGGCCTTTCCTACTGCCCCAGTCACATAAGGTCTATCTCAGCGTGTGGGTATTGACTAAGAGGCCCCATGGGAGGATGTGCCCTAGGGCCTGGGGCACACTGCTGAGGAGGACACTGGGACATGCTGAGAAACTCAAGGACTGTGTAGTGAGGAGGCCTCGCCACTCAGGCTGGAAGAAAAGGCCTTGAGGTGGCTTCTCAAAGCCTAATTTTCTCTTAGAAAGAGAAAATTCCAGAGCTGAAAATGGAGGTCCCTAGCCTGGGGCTCTGAGCCCCCACTCACCAAGTGGGCCAGGGCTATTGTGGATGGCCTCTTAGAGCCCTGAGCATCTGGATGGCACCAAGCCAGGGGCTCAGGTGGCACAGACATGAGGTTATCCTAGAAACCCCTTCGCTGATTCAGCAAGACCAGCAAAGAAAGATCTGAATCAGGCTTTCTCAACTTTTGTCTTCTGGGGGAGGGAAGCAGGCCTGTGTCTCACCCAGCAGGCACCTGCACCAGGGAGAGAGCTGGGCATACTGCTGGTGCTCAAAGCCCCCAGCAGGGCCAGGGATTCATGTTGACCTCTGACCCTGCCCAGCCCTCCTGGCTGAGCTGATGGCTCAGCTCTCTCTCTGAAAAGAGGGTGATTCAGCCCAAAGCAGGATCAAAACTAATAACAAGGTGATTAATGGAACCTGCCAGGCCTGGGGTGACAATGCCCCAGTCCTCCCGGGGCTGAACAGCAGGTTCCAGCCAACGCCCCTTACAGCAACAATGCCGCAGATCCTCCAAAGCCCCGATAGGAACATGGGTGGCCATAGCATGCTTCCCTTGCAGGGTCATGGCACGGCCCCTCCCCTCTGCGTAGGGACTCATGATACCTTGACACAAGAAAACCTTCCTCCAACATGTACAAACCCCAGGGCCTGTGGGGCTGAGGACACTTTCCTGGAGAAAGTGGGGCAGAGACCCAGGGATGCAGTTCCCCTCTCCCCACCCGGGTCCCGATGGAGGCAGCACAGGGCTGGAGCCACAGCACTGGTACCTTCGCTCAGGCTTTCTGGTTTGCTTTTTGGCAAAATAACCAAAAGACTTCAATCCCTCCCCAGTAGTATTTCAAAGGAGGCAAAGGGAAGCTTGCAAACCAGGCAACGCTAACACATTGTCACTGAGTCTCACAACAGGAGCATGTTTTTATTAGCCACATTTTATAGATGAGGCAGCTAAGGTTCAGGAAGGACAAGTTGCTTGCCCAAGGACACTGCGGAGTCAAGATTTAAATCCAGCCTCTGGCTGTCTCTATGCAATGGTGTCTTGGCAGTCTTGCTGTGAATTCAGATGCATGATCTCTGAATGTTCCTAAACCCTTGGAAGTTACTAAGTGATAAGGATACTAGGAGCATCTTTTCTTCTAACATGTTGTCTTTGAGCTCTGCTTCTTCTTTTTTTTTTTTTTTTCTTGAGACAGAGCCTCAAGCTGTCACCCTGGATAGAGTGCTGTGGCATCACAGCTCACAGCAACCTCCAATTCCTGGGCTCAAGCAAGTCTCTTGCCTCTGCCTCCCAAGTAGCTGGGACAACAGGTGCCTGCCACAACGCC
>CAUYRH010128457.1:0-11481 GCA_963574655.1 Perodicticus potto | reverse complement strand
TCTGGGGCCCCAGACAACACTCAAAGACCCCTGCACTCTTGCCCAAGTTCTCCCAAGGCAGTTCAACTGAGTACCAAGTCCAAAAGAAACCCAAACAGCTCACAGGCAAGGCCTTTCCAGCCTGCAGTCCCACTGTTGCCCCACCCACAGCCACCAACATGATCAGACCGAATGAACAGATGCAACCACTTGCCCAGTCTCTGCCGCTCTGCCTTCCTCAGGGTGTCCAGAAGCCTCACGCTGTCTGCCTGTGTCCCCAAGGGAAAGTTCCTGGGTAGATCCCGCCTGCCAGAGATGCCTGAAGTCCTCTCTCCACAGTCTCACCGTGCCCAGCCGTAAGGGAGCTGTTACTCGGCTGCCATCTTGCTCCGCCCCGATCAGATATGACTATACTTTCATTAAGAGTAATTGAGGAATATTGTTTCCCAAAAAGGATGCCCAACACTTGCTTTGGGTAAATATTTGCCACCTGAGGGAAAAAGGTCATGTCACATTTTTTTAAAGTTTAAATTGATCATTTGTGAAAATGAACATCATATATTTATTGGTGCTTTATATTTCTTATTTTGTGGAATTGTCTTTTCATGTCTTTTGACCACTTTTGATTTGGAAGTCAAATTTTATCATAACTTTTTAACCAGACATTTTCTATTAGGGATATTCATGTTTAACTATCTGTATTTTAACTATCTATATTTTTGCTCATGTTGTACTTTGCTTTCCTTTGATTTTGGACCTTGTATACATATACATGGTAATATTGCAGACATTTAAAAAAATTTTGTGGTCAAATTCCTCAATTTTAATTTTTTCTGTTTTTTTTTTTATTTTGCTCTGGTATTTAAATTTTTTATTTTTAGAATATTTGATCCACCATGATTTATTTCAGCTAGTGAAGTGAGTTGTGATACAGTTTTTCTCCCCTGATTTCTGACTTTTTGGATTTCCCACCCGCAACCATTTGTTGCTGAAGTTCTTTCAATTTTGTCTCTAGAATATCTTTGGAATGCATTCTCTCATTCCACCTCCAACTTCCCCACCTTGGCCAAGAATTCATTATTTTTGGCCTATATTACTGCAACAGCCTCGTAACTGGTCTCCCTGCTTCCAATCTTAGAAGTCTGAAATTCAGTCCCAGATGTTGCCAGAATGGTTTTTCAAAAAGCACTTCTGGGGGACTTCCAGGAAAGATTTTGATTTGAGCACAGTCATTTAATTTTTCTCTCCCAGATTTCCATGAAAAATACTAGCTTAAGCAGTTTGATCTACTCTATAATATTCAGGGTGCAACTCTGGTCATATTTTTAAAATTTCTCAAAGTTAAATTAAAATTCCACTAGGATCTCATGCTTCAAAAAGATAAGAGATTTTGTATTGCCTTGTCTTAGGTCTTCTGACTTAAGACTTGAGAAACTACTGACTTTTAAAAATAGTGCTCAGAGGAAGATGAGTTTCTATGAGATTGATAACATTCTCTCTGAGATAAGAACATGTACCAAATATTCATGACCTCTTTCACATTTCCAAGTTTCTTTGGAGTTAGGTTTGGGCCCAGGGACTGGTTTTTATCAATGGGTGTGAGCAGATGTGAAATGTGATTTGTCTTAGGAGTAGCTCCAAGAGCCAGCATATGGTTACTCAGTTTTGTTGGTTTCCTTGAACACAGGCTGGTATGGTCTAGATACTGGTACTCTATTTATCCAGCTCCCTGCAATAAAGAAGATGTTAGCCAGAGTTGCAATTAACTTACAGTGGACTTGAAATTGATGTGAGTAATAAATCACAAAGTTTTGGGGATAGTTTGCTTCTTCAGCACAACTTGATCAGACTTCCAAGAGACTGAGATGGAAACTGCTAGTTCTCTTAAAGACCTAGGTCCTGAACTGGCACAGTTCACCTCTACCACACTCTAGGGATCAAAGAAATCACAGGCCAGCCCAAATTAAAAATGGCATTTTCAGAGGGCATAGATGGGAATGAGTATCAAAAAATTTGTGGCCCTCTTTCATCTGTTACAATCTGCTCTCTGGCCATAAATACATTCCTCCCTCCTGAAAAACACATTCACTGTCTTCCAAGATAACCAAAGGCTCATGTAACTGGTTCATATTCGATAATATCACCATCTAAATGAAGTCCTGGACTGGATTAACCTCCTTGGATATGGTCTCCCCAAGAATGGTTCCTGTTGATCTGAAGAACTGTGAATTAAAGTGCAAAGCTCATTATCTCCCTAATACACCCAATATACTATAGAAAGACAGGGATAGGATTACCCCAATGGACACTGAAAGAAGAGATAACGGGATCCATAGTGATTCTGAAATTCTGTCAGGAACATGTCACTGACTCCTTGATGTAGACCCAGTTTTACTCCCGGGTAACAATTGTTGATGGTCTTGGTTCAATGCTCTGAGACCACTCCATCCCCTAACAAGTAGATCTGGTAAGCAGCATAGTATCCTTTTTTACACTTGTAGAAAGTTAAATCCTATAGGCTGTTTTCATTTTAGACTATTTTTCTCCTTTGCAATATAGTTGAATGTACGTGTATCAATTTAATTATCAGAAGTACTATGTGAGTTTCCTGTAAATGTTATTGGGCTTTAACCCATTAGGGAAAAACAATACTCACAAACCTCTTCTATAAATTGTAGAGTCAGAGTATTGTGAAACAACATTCTTATGAGGCTTAGAAACCTCTTTGTCTAGTTGAGAGTGTCCATGAGGCATTCCTATAAGTCCTTTTGAAGTATTAACAAAAAGTCTCAATTCCATCCTTGAGACAGTCTTTACTCCAAGTCCATTTCTTGCATTGAGCTCTTTTAGCTATCTTGAAAGTCTGAAAATGAGAAATGATTCTATTTTTAAACATATAGGTCTTTTATATTTCTTCTAAATTCTTATTGAAATTGAAAACTGAAGAGTTCCTTTTTTTTTTTTTTTTTTTTTTTGCTCGGCTCTCCTTATTTGTACATTTTTATATGTAGCTAAATAAACCAACTGGCACTTTCAACATTCTTCCTGGAAATCTCCTTAGCCAATTCTGTAAGTTCATTATATATATTTTTTTGCTTTCTACATTACCTCAAGCAAAAATATTGCCAAACTTTTCACCATTAAGGACACATACGAGGCTGGAAAATTGAATTCTCAAACTTATCCTAGAAAAAGTGCCACATACTTAATTGCTGAATATTGCTATGTTCACCAGGTGGCCAGTGGGAGTACTTTGAAGGTGACCATAGTGATATTCAGCAATGAGGTGTGTAGCACCTCATGATGAGTTAGCCAACTTAATTTCCCGACCTCATTTCCCTCTTTCTCTAGTCTTTAATAGCAGGATCATCATTGAACTTGAAGCATTCACTGAGAACTCTTGAGGCTCTTACAGCTCTTGACTGCAGCTCAGTACCAAAGACAATGTGGCATGTCTGAGTTTGTTTTTCCCGCTAACTGCAGTATCCAATTACAAGTACCAATTTGTTTTCTGGTCTACATGTATTATAGGTATATTACAAACCACTCCAAATCTTAGAGACAGAACACCAGCAGTGTATTGTACTCATAATTATTTGAGTTAGGGACTCAGTTAGGGCGTAATAAGGACTACTTGTCTCTGCTCTATAATCAGGGAATCTCAGTTGAGGATCTTCAAATGGCTGGAGTCAGCCAGGGTAGCTTAACTGTGGGGTTGGGGGAGGTTGACCTCCATCTTGGATCCTCTTTCTCTTTTGAATCACTTCCTGTGGGGCCAAATGCCTTTCGGTGAGACAGTCCTCAGGATGGGGTGGTCAGGTCAGGACACTCAGGCAGCCTATGAGAAGCCCACTTAGCAAGGAACTGAGGCACACCATCACCTGTGTGTGCAATCTTGGTAGAATATCTTTTGAAGCCTGCCACACAGTCACACAAGTTATTTTGGAGTGAATTTTCTCTCAGTAAAACCTTTATGTGACCACTGTCCTGGCTTACACCTTGATTGGGACCTTATCAGAGATAGTGAACTGTAATTACTCAGCTATTCCTAGATTCCTGGTTTTAAAAAACTGAGATAAGCTATATCTTGATTTAAGCTACTAAACAAGGGGTCGCTTGTTACATGGGAATAGATAATAATGTCACCTCACCCTTTCTTTTCTTGTGTAGTATGTTAGATGTGTGTGAAGCAGAAAACTCACCTTTTTAGTTGGTGGTCTCTGGATCAAGATGTATATCTGGCCCTAATATAGAGATCACAGGCTTTGTGATAAGGCCATGGTCAGATTTTCTGGCTGACACTTTTTGTGAGACAATGGGTGTTTTGTGTGTAAATATATAGAAAGGAGAGAAATGGATATGCACGAAAAGAGGGTGGACTTTGGAACATAGCATTATATTTCATGATATTTGTCATTCCTTCTTCCATGGAGGATTATATTTCTATACTCCAGTGATACCTGACAGGGCATGTAGCATTCCTGGCCAATGAAAAAGAGAGCAGAAGTGAAATGCACGATTCCCAGCAGGAATTGAATGACCATATTAAGGATCTCATCTTTTACCTTTCCTGTTTGTCATGGGAGCAGCATGTCCCAATAAGGGTTGCTTCCTCAGCCTTGGACATGGAGTGAAAAATTTGTGCAGTGGCTAATTCATAATGAACATTAACATGAGCCTGAATTCAACCTTTGTTGCTGAAAGTGATGGAGATTTCAGCTTACTCATGATCATTCATTGCTTAACCTCAGCTCCTTCATATAGTGGTCCTTCAGTCCTCTCTTTCTCTGCTGTAGCAATCACAAAGGCTGCCTGGAGCCCTATTTGAATATGGGGAGAAGAGCCCTATGTGACCCTCACTAGATTTGGAGAAAGAATAGTGCCTCAATATTTACTCTGTTAAGCTCTGAGATATGGGAATGATGCTCTAAAACAGTGGTTCTCAACCTTCCTAATGCTGCGGCCCTTTAATACCTGACTAGAGTATGGTAGTACCATCTGAAGCATAGTCATGAAATTTTGTAGATAAAAAGGATTTTAGAGATAAGATATCCCCAACTTTTCTCTTAGAGAGAGGGAAACTGAAGCTCAAAGTGATACAATAATTTGACTAAAGTCACGTAGCTGATAAATTATAGATCTTGTATACAAACTCATTATCTTTTGCCTCCAGTTTAGTGTTTGTTTGGCTACAATAAAGAAGCCAGCTCTAGTTTCTGTTTCTTACAAAAAGAAATCATCTTCTTGTTAAATTTCATTTGGGTATTCTGGGGGAAATGTAGAGAAATAATAAAAATCTGGAATTCCCTTTCCTATAACTCCAGAGTCTGATTTTACTTCAGTATAGTCTATAAATTGACATGGATTATGAGGTTGTGTGGTATTTAGCTTTATGATAATTACCTATTTGAATAGCTGATAAGAGTTAATTTATCCTGAAGACAACTAGAAATAAAAGAATAATTGGGTTATAAAATTAAAGCAATAACATCTGTAGTTTCTACTGCATTGAACATATTTGATGTAGAGAATATTTCAATTAGGCTGAAAAACCTGTGAGTGCTTTTTCTGCCTTACATTCTTACTCAAAAGAGAAAAAGAGGTCTAGAACACTAAAAGAAATAATCAGAATTATTATTGCTTCCTCAGCCTTGGACATGGAGTGAAAAATTTGTGCAGTGGCTAATTCATAATGAACATTAACATGAGCCTGAATTCAACCTTTGTTGCTGAAAGTGATGGAGATTTCAGCAATTATTAGTCAAGCTTGGCCAGCTTTTGATATTTCACATTTGTCTATAGAAAATTAAATACCCTTGACCTCAGACACTCTTAGAGGACCAGTCATTGCTGAAGGGAAGTAAATGGTCTGCTTTCTGTAAGTTTCCTTCAGTAGAATGGGAGATCTCTGCATGATTAGTAGCTGTGGGTAGGTCAGGTAGTAATGGATTCCAATTTTGGAACTATAAATAACTTTCTGAGACTTTGAGAAAGTTGCTTCACCTCTCTGTATTTCAGCTTTCTTATCTACATGAATTCATGACATTCACTCAACTCATACATAAAATGATGATCTCCACACTCTGTTGAGCATTGGGCAAAGTGGAAAAGATATAGTCAATGATATCAATTAGCTTATAATAAATTATGGACACAAATATCCTTTATGTAAGATAAAATTTGCTAAGTTAAGTCTAAATGGCATAAAAGAGATACTTTACATGTTTTACATTTACCTAGATGGAGTTGAAACACATTCTTCTTAGTAAAGTATTGAAAGAATGGAAAAATATATATCCAATGTACTCCATACTAATATGAAACCAATATATAAACAGTTACATGTTCATATGAACAATAAAACACAAATACAGTCTAGTACGAGGCAGGGGAAGGAGGGGGAAAGGGGGAGGACAATTGGCAGGAGGAGGGAGGACATGAGGCAGGATCTCACCTATTGTGCACATTGTGAGGGTATATAACATGTCCCCTGGGTGAGGGGCTCTTTTAAAAATGGGATTTTACCCTGGACGTGAGAACAATGTAATCTAAAAATTTGTGCCTTCATATTAATTTGAAATAAAAAAAAATAAGGGAGATATTGCTTCCATCTGGACACAGTGGTATATCAATATGGGATTTAGGGGGGTGGAGTAGGAGTCAAGAAGTCTGAGTTGGGTGCAGGTAATTGTAGAGAACTCAAAAATAATAATAAGACCATCTTGCAATAAGTCTGCTTTCTATTATCACTGTATGCTGGCCATTTTAAATAATATCAGTAATAAAATACTTCTTATGACTGAGCTGATCATTCCTACCCTTTTGTTAGGGTAGTGGTTCTCAACCATCCTAATGCTGCAATGTATTTTCATTATTACAAAGGGGTTGCGACCCACAGGTTGAGAACTGCTGTGTTGGGCATCATCTGGAGGACTGAAGAAAAGATCCAAAAAGGCCATGGAAGCCAAGCATGGCCCTGAAGCATGATTAAGATTTATATAAGAAAAGTAGGTAAGCTTTCTAAGGCAGATGGAGATACAGTTTAAAATTGGGTGGAACCCAAATTTGCACAAAAACATGTAATATGCCTCTTTGTTTTATTTATTTAAGTCTTGCTCCACAATGAATATAGTATTTGTAAAACTAATCATCAGTGTGCAGCAGTTCTCAACCTGTGGGTCGCTACGCCTTTGGGGGCCAAACGACCCTTTCACAGGGGTTGCCTAAGACCATCCTGCATGTCAGGTATTTACATTATGATTCATAACAGAAGGAAAATTACAGTTACAATGTAGCAACAAAAATAATTTTATGGTTGGGGGTCACCACAATATGAGGAACTATTTTAAAGGGTCATGGCATTAGGAAGGTTGAGAACCACTGGTTTAGAGGGAGTTCACTATTAGCTCTTTCAGACATGCATATTTATTTCTGACTGTAATTAACTGGCTAGAAGAAGAAAGATGTGTAATACATAATGCCAACATGGTAAAGTGTCTTCAAGAATTGTTATGATTACTTTGTCTTGGAGAAAAGGGAAATGAAAATTGTGAGAATAAAGAAACATTTTAGAGTTGAATTGTCCTCTTGTGGGAAGAGGCAAGTATTCAATGCCTTAGGCTTCTTTCTTTTATTATCACTAAAATGTGCTTCATTAATCAAGATAAAATAGTCAATCCAGTAAGAAATAGTATCCTACTTATGGAGCTTAATTCTTATTTAATGTATTTGACTTAAAATTTAACAAGGAGTTAAGAGGTGAATTTTGGTTCTGATATACCAATCTTGGTGTAATTGGACCAATGATAAATAATAGGTAGAGGGCAAAAGAGTGGTAGAAAGCAGAGTCTTACTCACAGGAATGATTTTTAGGGGCTGCACGTTATGCTTGCTCAACTGTTACTTTATTTCTAACCCTGACTTTTTGGTCTTGAAGTCAGTAACCTTGCCATAGCATAGCCATGGCCCATGAAGAGCCAATAATCAACCTTGTATCTAATATCACTTACCACTATCTCAATGGAGCACACCTTTTGCATTTAGACAAGGGATGGGCGCAGCTACAACTTTCTTCTTTACGCACTTCCTCATTTCAACATCCTGAAAATAATGAGCATGTAATTCATCTGTCTGTGGGAATAGGCTAGGAAGGATTGGGTAAGCCACTTCATATTCTCTAATTCCAGGGATGATTTGGAAAAGAGATCAAGGAAGAGCAGCATATACTAGAAACCCTGAATGGTTTGGTATGGCTGAGACACAGAGTACTCATGGTGCAGCAGAGAATCTGAGTATGGAGAGTAAATGGGACAAAAATGTGTGTGGTAGAAGGACAAAAGGAGGCATATTTGTTTTTCTAAGGGGGGTTTGCTTGAATTCAAAGGCCATGGGGACAGGGTTGACAATGTCAACAAGTACATAGTTTCCTCTGATTAAGGTTTCACTGTTGTATTTACTATTTCAATGTGGATGGAGGGGTTAGTAATCTATTCACATCCTTTGGGAGTTCAAGGAAAGACTTTCTGTTGACAAAGATCCTCAAAGCATCTTGAGGCCATCACAGTGGTAGGCATATCTATTGGCTGTTTTGTGGATGTAATTAGGATGTGCTTGGATTCCAAGAGTTGGATCAGGATTACCTCTCAAGATGTTTTGTTTACTTCATAAAAAATAGTCTACCCAGTGGTCACAAATCAATGGGGGTGGGGGAGGTTAGGGAAATGCTAAAACAAATGGTCCCTGAGCAGCCTCCTAATAGGCATGTGACTTTAAATTTCTTTCCAGGGAACTCCAAAGACTAAATTTATCATTTTCAAAGAACTAGAACCCAATGGTTTCTCTAACCAAAATGAAGCACTTTAATTTTCCAACCTTTTACAGTATCAAATGTTCCTTTAGTCTTCATGTCCTCATTTGAAAGCCCCTATGTATCCCCCAAAAGGTGCATTCACAGCTGTATTTGAGTGTTTGTTACTTGTGTGTGTTGCTGGTGCAAAATCAAATTGGCAAGACAGTCTTATGTGTTTTGGGATGAAGAAGTCGTATCGGATTCATTACATGCTATTTATCTTCAGAGGCGCTACCTGTGGGCTAACTCCCAAGAGCATACAGTATAGCCGTTGCTAGTATCTTGCCCTCTTTGTAGACAAATTTTTCTAAAAGACCTATAAACAGGCAAACTACTTCTGCATATGATGACATCTCCCCTATCTTTTCTTGCTCCCCAGAGTCTGTGCATGAAGGAGAATACTGTCTTAAAATGCAGTAACTTTTTGTGACACTTTATCATTCTAATACCCATAAAATTACCAAATACTGCATCTTTTATTGTTCTGTATGGTAGCCAGGGAAACAAATTCATGTGCACATCATTTTTTCAGAAAGCAAAACTAACTAAAGGGCAAGGTTTTTCCTTTTTATTTTAGTTTGTTGCTATTTAATTTAGAACTTGCCCTGTTTTCACTCTCTCCTTTTCTGACCCACATCATCAAAATGTTAAGATGGTCAATAGCTAGAGCTGGGAAAATTCTGCTAAATTAAACAGTGTAGAAAATGGCTGACAGCTTTTAAATGTATCCACAGGGAGTTAAAACTCTCTCTTTCTTCTCCCTGGAAAGAGGGTTTGAGGGTTGACTAAGCCTACATTCCTCATTTTTAACAACCCATGTCATCACATTGATCTCAAACTGAAATTACCAGGACTTGACTCCCAGTAGTCACTCTTAAAAGCCTTAAAGGATTCCATTGCCCATGTAGCACTTCCTGGACTCAATCATTCTTTTTAAATTTCAGCTCTTTTAACCATAAGCCATTTGACCTCATGATTACTTATTCTTATACAACCCATTTGCTCATATGCCCACATACCTTTTTACCCTCAGTTCCTTCTGTCTGAGACACTCTTCAACCTAGTCCTTCAGAGCTGGACTATGAACTCCATAAGGGCAGGGATCATGAACCTCCAGCCTAGTGTCTGATGCAGGCACTTAATAAATATGTGTTTACCAACTGCCTGTTATAGCTCAAGATTATCTCTTTTCTTCATGAATTATGTCTTTTCTCTTGGGAGTTAGTCACAGGTAGCTCCTCTGAACAGTGTCCAGGAAGGTCCCACTCTTTCAGAGGTGGGAAAATCAGTCTAACTACTCCTGGGCTCAAGCAATAATCCACATTGGAAAGGAGAGCGTAGAGCCTCCATAATTGAACACCTCCCTACATTGACTACCTCCTTAAGACCTAATTTGCATAGACTAGACATGCACTACATGTACTAAGGCCTAGCTCCTTATGTTGATCACCTCCATATGTTGACCAGTATGTTACAGTCCCTTGAGTGGTCAACTTACAGAGGTTCTATTGCATTTGAAAATGCCTTTATTTGGCCTTCACATTCAGTGACAGCTTAGCCAGACATGAGATTATAGGTTGCAGTTATTTTTTCTCAGCACTATTAAGTTATATTATTCCATTGCCCTCTGGCCTCAATTGTTGTTGATGGGAAGTCTGCTGACAGTATAATTGTTGTTGCTTTGTGGTTAATCTGCATTTTATTTCTGTTAGCTTTTAGTATTTGTTTTTCTTCTTTCAAAATATTAAGCACTTTTTTCCTTGATTTGCTGAAATTTCTGTGGAACGTATCTGAATGCCTGTTTGTTTTCATTGATGTGCCTATATTTGGTTCATCTTTCAGCAAACCTGGAAAATTCTCAACCATTATCTTTTTAAATACTTTTACTCTGCTAATTGCTCTATTCTACTCTTTTAAATATCCTATTGGACATATTTTCCAGTCTATCAATGTATCCTATATATCTCTTGACTATTGTTTAATGCTGCATTCTGATTGAATTATCAGTAATATCTTCCTATTGACCAATTCTTGCTGACAATATCTAGTTTAGTGTTTATGTCATTTATGGGTATGAACATTTTTAATAACCACAATTTTCATTTCTAAATTTTCTAAGTGACATTTAAAAATATACAGTTTATTACCATTGGTATCCCTCCCAATTAATTCTTCTTCTTTAAAAAAAACTGATGTCATACCTTTATTTCTTTCAAAGGTATGAAACATAATTATTTTAATGTTTATTTTAGATGAATATATTATTTTCTTTTTTTATAATTTTATTAAATCATAATTGTGTACATTAGTGCAATCATGGGGCACAATGTGCTGACTTCATATACAATCTGAAATGTTTTAGTTGAACTGTTAAACATAGCCTTCATGGCATTTTCTTAATCACTATATGAAGACATGGATATTCTACATTTAGTAAGTTTCACCAGTACCCTTCTAAGATGCACCGTAGGTGTGATCCCACCAATTGTCCTTCCTCCACCCATCCTCCCCACTCCCCTCCCCTCCCTTTCCCTTTTCCCTGTATTCTTGTGCTATAATTGGGTTTTAGCCTTCATATGAAAGCTATAAATTAGCTTCATATTAGGGCTGAGTACATTGGATACTTTTTCTTCCATTCTTGAGATACTTTGCTA
>CAUYRH010128455.1:0-16263 GCA_963574655.1 Perodicticus potto | reverse complement strand
AAGACAGGAGCACAGCCTACAGACACATGAAAAAATGCTCACCATCCTTAATCATCAGAGAAATGCAAATCAAAACTACTTTGAGATATCACCTAACTCCAGTAAGATTAGCCCACATGACAAAATCCCAAAACCAGAGATACTGGCGTGGATGTGGAGAAAAGGGAACACTTCTACAATGCTGGTGGGAATGCACACTAATACGTTCCTTTTGGAAGGATGTTTGGAGAATACTTAGAGATCTAAAAATTGACCTGCCATTTGATCCTATAATTGTTTTACTAGGTATATACCAAGAAGACCAAAAATCACATTATAACAAAGACATCTGTACCAGAATGTTCATTGCAGCCCAATTCATAATTGCTAAGCCATGGAAGAAACCTAAGTGCCCATTGATCCACGAATGGATTAATAAATTGTGGTACATGTATACCATGGAATATTATGCAGCCTTAAAGAAAGATGGAGATTTTACTTCTTTCATGTTTACATGGATGGAGCTGGAACATATTCTTCTTAGCAAAGTATCTCAAGAATGGAAGAAAAAGTATCCAATGTACTCAGCCCTACTATGAAGCTAATTTATAGCTCTCTTATGAAGGGTATAACCCAACTATAACACAAGAATATGGGGAAAGGGTCAAGGGTAGGGGAGGTTGGGATGGAGGGAGGGTAATTGGTGTGGCCACACCTACGGTGCATCTTAGAAGGGTACAGACGAACCTTACTAAATGCAGAATACAAATGTCTTCATATAATAACTGAGAATATGCCAGGAAGGCTATGTTAATCAGTTTGATGAAAATATTTCAGATTGTATATGAAACCAGCACATTGTACCCCTTGATTGCACTATTGTACACAGCTATGATTTAATAATAAAGACAATAAAATTCAAAAAATAAATAAATAAATTTGCTGAGGTTAGACTTCAGACCTAAGATGTGATCAATTTTGGAAGATGTTCCACAGCTGGCAAGAAGAATGTGTATCCAATTTTGTTAGGATGAAATATTCTGTAGATGTCTGTTAAATTCAACTGTTGAATGGTTTAGTTTAAGTCTAAAACTTCTTTGCTTAGTTTCTTATTAGAGAATCTATCCAACACTGCCAAAGGAGTGTCAAAATCTCTGACTATTATGGTGCTGCAGGAAATCAAGTTGTTCATGTCTGTTAGGGTCTGTCTTACGAATTGAGACGCATTCTGATTGGGTGCACAAAGCTTAATAATTGAAATCTCATCATGTTGATTGTTACCCTTCACAAATATGAAGTGACCATCCTTATCATTTCTTACTTTTGTTGGTTTAAAACCTATTGTATCTGCGAAAACAATTGCAACACCTACTTTTTTTTTATTTCCATTTGCCTGAAATATAGATGACCATCCCTTCACCCTGGTCTATATTTATCTTTTAAGGTAAGATCAGATTCTTGTATGTAGCAGATATCTGGCCTGAGTTTTTGTATCCAGTCGGCCAACCTATGCCTCTTCAGAGGACAATTTAAACCACTCACATTAATTGAGAATATTGATAAACCTGGTAGAATTTGGGGTATCAAGTTTTGGAAAGTCCAGTGGATGTTTTTAGTCCTTTTGCCACTGTGGAGGTTGGAATTTGATCAAAAGTTTCTGAGTGAGTTTACATTACTGGTAGAGGATTGCACTGGTCATTATGGAGGATAGGTCTGAGGATATCCTGGAGAACTGGTTTAGTTATGGCAAATTTCTTCAACATGTAAATGTTATTAAAGTATTTAATTTCTCCATCATAAATTAAACTCAATTTAGCTGGATACAGGATCCTGGGTTGAAAGTAACTGTATTTTAGGAGATTAAAAGTCAATGACCACCCTCTTCTATCTTGAAACTTTCAGCAGAGAGATCTACAGTAGTTCTAATATTCTTCCCCTTGTAGGTTATGGTTTTCTTACATCTGATTATTTGCAGAGTTTTCTCCTTCATATTAACTTTGGTGAAGTTAATTATAATGTGTCTGGGAGATGCCTTATTTGGATTGAGTTATGCTGGGGTTCTGAAACTGTCTGCTTCCCCTAATTTCAGAATCTCTTGGCATGTCTGGAAAGTTATCTCTCATAATCTCATGAAGAAGAGCATCTGTGCCTTTCGAAGCTACCTCATCACCTTCAGGAATTCCTATAAGGTGAGTATTAGTTTTCTTAGAATTATCCCAGAGATCTCTGAGAGAATGATCTATTTTTGCTCTCCACTTCTCTTCCTCTTTGAATTTTTGGGAGTATTCAAAAGCTTTGTCTTCAATGTCAGAAATCCTTTCTTCTGCCTGCTCCATTCTGTTACTGAGGGATTCTACTGTATTTCTCATATCTTTGAGGGCTGCAAGATCTTCCCTCAATATGTTGAAATCTTTGGTGATTTTATCTTTGAATTCATTGAATTCTTGAGACAACTTTTGAAATGCTCCTTGAATTTCTAATTCCAACTTTACCTCCATTATAGTAATCTTATTTGCAATCCAAATCTGAATGTGATTTCTGCTATCTCAGCTATTTTTTTATGAATGGGATCTTCTGGTGTATCTGTCATGTCATTCCTTGGGGGAGTTGATCTACTCTGATTATTCATGTTGCTGGAGTTTTTCCACTGATTCCACCCCATTATTATTGTATACCATTTGGCTAGATGAGCAGATAAGGTGAAGTTAGGTTGGGGGCTCCTTGAGTGGGGATTAACCAGCCCTTTGTCCAAGAGCTGAGACTGGCATCTGTATCTTTTCCCCTAGAGCTTTACAAAGGACCAAACAGTGCTATGGCCTGAGACACTGAGGACCTGCTTGGTGTGATGGGGCTAAGTGGCTCTGCCTTGTTTTCAGATGGTCTCTGTCCAATCCTAGTTAATCAGTAACTCTGGGTTAAGTTTTCAACTGTGAAGAAATACCAACAACTAAGTCATCCTGCCCCCCCATATGCAACAACTGGAAAAGGAAAATCAAAACTTCCTACAACCACACACCCAGGGTACCACTTTGGATAGTCCTCAGGTGATTGGCCCAGGTCAAGAGTTCTAAATCAATTTTCTCAGTCAGCACCCAGTCTGACTGGGTTGGACAGAGACCAAGGGAGAGAGTTCAAGAGGTCTCCAGCAACTAGATAGCAGGGGTCTGCTGGCAGCTTGAGTATGACTTGCTCCAGTGCTCCATAGAGTCAGAAGGCCCCACCCAGCAAATGAATTAGTCCAGGAAGGTTGATGCTTCCTTCCCCACCTTACACCTCTGTCACACCCAGTCACTGGTAACTCTGCAGGGCTGTGATCCAGTTCCTTCTAATAATCAGAGGCTCTAGGGGGTTGTGCCTGCCTGAGTAACAGGTATATCTATGTCTCCTCAGCCATACTGCCACACTCTGCCAACAGCTGGCAAGGGGAACTGAAGCCTGACAACCTTGGATGCTTAATGGAAGCTGGGGTGACTCACTCAGTTCCAGTCCTGCCCAAGATTGCTGTTGCTGACGCTTATATTCTTGCAGAATTTGTGTTTCTGTCCCAGCTATATTCCCCAGGTGCTGTTTGAGTTCACAGAAACTGACTCAGCCCTGCCCTTTGCCACTGCCATTGTGCCAATTCTCATGGAACTGGCATCTCTGTCTCTGCCATACTCTGTTTTGGGGTGGGTGTGGTTAAAGCTCACACTCATCTCTCAGTTTCTGCCTCTCCCTGGGCTGGTTCTGTTGCCCCACCTGCTTTTGTCTCAACTATGTTCCCCTGGGGGCCGGGTGATTCTTAGGCTCACTAAAGCAGCACTTCTGACTCAGCCCCGCCCTGGGAGTATGCTGTTTCTGAGTGCATATATTCTAGTCTCTGTTCCCGCTGTGCCTCACCTGGGCAAGTATGGTCTCAGGCATACCCTTTGCTCATTGGGCCTGAGTTTCCATCCCAGATCTGTTCTGCCAGTGTCTGCCACCAGAGTAGAGGCCTGGCTTTCTCTCGTTGCCAAGAGAGGTGGGGAGTGTCTCTCCAAAATGTATCCAGGGGTGTGAGCCCTATTGTTCCCACCACTGCTGCTGCTGCTCTGTGTTGCAGGGCATCGCCTCTCCCTGTCCTGTATAGCTCGCTCAGTCCACAGTCCTTTCTTTACCTCCATGCCACAGAATCAGTACATACCTGCAACAGCCCACACCCTGTCCACACCTCTCAAGAAAATTCCCATGAATATGAACTCCACTGGGGACAGGCTTCCAGAACTCAGGGAGAGTGAAGGGGAGTGCTGGGAGTTCAGAATTACAGGTAGAGAATAGGCCTGGCGGGAGAGTGCCATGGCACACTTAGTGGGTCCTTTGGGGAAGGAGTTCTGGTTTTTAGAGGGTCTCTCCCATGGGATAAAATAGGAAGAGGTTTGAGCTCTGCTCACTTGTTTGTAGAAAGTATACTGAGAGCCTTTCTCATGGAGGAGGGGACCCCCATCTGCTTGATGATGGATTTTGTACCTATTGTTTGTTTCCTTGGGGTCACAGCTTGCCTCAGTAAGGTTGATGTGTGTTCTTCAACCTTCTCTCTTGGCTCAGCTCCAAACCATCAGCTTACTTACTAAACTTCTGTCCCTTATCTCTCCTGGACAGAAGCCTCTGTGGAAAGATGGCTCCAGTCAGTCATCTTGCTCCCACCCTCTCCCCCCACCAAATGATGATTTTTAATAAAGGTGTGATCTTGGCTCAGTGCCTGTAGCTCAATGAGTAGGAGTCTGGCCACATACAGTGAAGCTTGTGGGTTCTAGCTCAGCCTGGACCAGCTAAACAACAATGAAAATTACAATGAAAAAATAGCCAGGCGTTGTGATTGTCGTCTCATCCCAGCTACTTGGGAGGCTGAGGCAAGAGAATTGCTTAAGCCCAGGAGGTGTTTGAGGTTTCTGTGAGCTGTGATGCCATGGCACTCTACTGAGTGTGACATAGTGAGACTCAGTCTCAAAAAAAAAAAAAAATAAGAAGAAATGCATATCTCATCTAGAAGAGTTTGGGGTTGACATCAAAATGGATCCCAGTTCCCTAATCATTCTTTCCTCTCTCCCCCATGTCCTATTTGCATCAATGACATCTTCACTTACTGGGATACATTTGTTACAATTCATCCAAACGTGATACCTGATTCTCTATAGTGAATCATTTCCATTCAGGTTCACTCTTTCTATTGGGCATTTCTGTCAATTGTGACATGTTCAAAGCCATCTTGCCCATTTTTTTCCTCACGTGATGTGCTCTCCCTGCCCTCAAAGTCCCCTTATCTTACCGCTTTATCTCTGCTGTTTGTCCACAAACCTTGGAAACTATTGAGATATTCACTGCTTTTATAGTTTTGCAATTTCCAGAAATGTCCTGTAGTTAAAAATATATATCATGTAGCTGTTTGAGACTAAAATTTCATTCATCCATATATATTGAATGTTCCTTGATCTCTCTGTGATGACTTGCGTAGATGTAACTTTTTATCTGGTTTTTATCTCTTCTGTTTCAGCAAACCAATGTTTTTCCTGTCCCTGCTGCCCTTCAATTCTCCCACATGTTCCACCCATCCCTCTCCATCCCCAGCCTGATTTGCACACCAATTCATGCCACCACCTCACCTCTTCTGCTCCTTTGACCTATTTAGGTCATCAACCCCTCCTCATTCACGGTCCCTGCCTGTTCCTGCCAGTTCATGACCACTTCCTTGCCCCCAGTCCCTACCCATCCTCACTGTTGCATGGCCCCTGCCCAGCCCCCTATTCCTGCCTAGTGGCCTCCCTCCACAGCCCTCTCCCAGCCCCCAGTTCCTGCCTAGTATCCCCCCTCCACAGCCCCCTCCCAGCCTTCTATTCCTCCCTAGTGATCCCCATCCACTGCCCCTTCCAAGCCCCCTGTACCTGCCTGGTGTCCCACATCCACAGCCCTCTCCCAGCCCCCTGTTCTTGCCTGTTCACTCCCCTCCACAGCCCCCTCCAAGCCCCAGACCCCTGCACATGTGTAATTGTTTGGGCCCTTTTCAGGTGGCATCCCAACAGAATTTCCCCAGAGCCACCAGTCAGGCAACCCTCCCCACCTGCATCCTGTACTTTGCAGGCTGTGTTAGTGGTGGCAGCTCCACTGCAAGTCCAGGAACAGTATGTGGGGCCACCAGTCCTTGCCTGCAATGGACTGACCATGGACTGGAAGCACAGGCAAGGACTTTGCTCTACAACATGCCTTTTACTTGGTGAAAGTGAAAGATACCCCCTCAGCCTAATGGGTATTTTTCCCTGGGACCAAACATCATTGGTTTCTGTGGCCTTTGATGCTGCTGAGACAAGAGGCCTGTCCCTAGCCCATGTCACTTCCCATGAACTTGTGCCTCCTCCTCCGAGGTATTCTTTCTCCTTGGCAGGTGGACCACAGGCTAGCATCACTAGGTGATGCAAAATGGGCAGGATGCAGGTGGGTAGGGTTACCTGACTAGTGGGGAGGGTTGCCTGGCTTTTGACTCTGAGACAATTGTGTTGGAGCACTTTCAGGACAGGGGCCCAAGACAATTTCAGGTGGTCAGGAGCCCACAGCTGGGAGGGGTCTGTGGAGGAGCACATCCTCAGACCAGCTGCCTCCCTTACCTGCAAATAGACCTCCACAGCTGTTTTCCACAGGGGTTTCCAGCTTAAGCCATCCATATCAAACACCATCAACACCACCTCCAATTTCCTGCCCAGCTTCATGAAACAGATCCAATATACTGGTCAGGCCACAGCTGTAGCTGGGAGACAGAGTGTTGTAACTGTGGGCCACCCATAAGAAACATGGGCCCCCCTTTAGGCTCAAATCACATGGTGATGATTTATTACACCTGCACAGGAGGACCACTGCCACATAGGGCAAATGGCCCAAATAAGGTTGTCATTTATTACATCTGCACAGGTGGACCACTGCCCCAAAGGGTAAACGGCCCCCAAGAGAAATGCAGGCAGACTTTTATACCCTTTTTGTGCTGATGTGGCAAAGTAAGCATGTACAAAAGCAGAACGTAGCCAGTTACAGGGTGGGGTTACAGTCAGGTAGTTGACTCAGGGGGTTGCTGCATGGTGGCTCAGGGGGTAACTCAGTAATCATGGGGACAACTTGGAAAGCCCAGTAGTTTGGGAAACTGCTTGAGTAAGTTTTTACCATTTTTTAGCTGACTTGGGAGTCAGGGAACTCAGAGAACTTCCTTGTAACCTGTTCTCAGAATTAAACCAATAAGGGGGGGGTGGTGAGACAGACAAGGACTCAGGCTAAAACAATTAGGGTTGTTTAGGGGTCTTCTTGCCAGGTCTTTTACTACATTCCCCACTGGTATTTTGGGGAATCAAATCCTTAATCCATCTGTGTCACTGGGAAGGGGCTGATAATGAGTACGTAATACCATTAATTTTCTCATTCAGGGCTGGTCAGGGAACCCCTATTTTTCAGGCTCAAGTGAGTTTAAACATTAGATTCTTATTTCCAGGCACAAATTCTCTGAGTCTCAGCAAGGTTATGAACAAAGCAGTTTCAAACATTTTGGATGGCTTTACTCTGACTAAGGTGTGCCCACTCTAATCCCCTCCCCAGACAAAAATTGAACCTTGTCCAAGGGACTGCTTTCATTCATTTGCTAGAACACCCCTTCAGTTTGTAAAGGTCAGTTTTTTCAGGGGACAAAGTTGGAGCAGGGAAGAAGGGCACACTCACACATTCGTTTCACCCCGTGATTGGGGGAGCAAAGCCCCACTTATTGTTACCCGTTTTAGTCATTATCCAAGCACTCACATGCATACAATTCCAACTCATTTTTTAACTAGGAAAGCTTTGATTTTCCACTCGAGCTGCTACTTAGCTATAGGAGGCAAACTAACACTCCTTAGACCCTGTGGAGGGAGGTTTAACTTTACCCTTAGAGTTTTCTCAGTCACACTACACTCATACACTCTCACATGCTATTTAACAGACCTGCTGGTGATCTAATGTTCAAGGAGTTGATTAGGCTCCTTCTTCCACTAAAACTGTAGTGGGATCCCTAGATCAATTATACCTTGCCTTAATTTGGGGTCTTTTTTTTTTTTTTTTTTTTTTTTTTTTAATTTGGGGTCTTAATATCAGCTTGTTTCTGGTGCCAATATTTTAGCACTGAGGTCCTAGGTACTGTGACTCTTCTTAGGTTCTCTATTCAGGCCTTAATAGTACCATGGTGGTGGGCTAATATACATATGAGTTTTTACTTTTCCCTGTGACCTTTCCCCCTTTTCCCAAAGTCCAAAAGTTCAATTAAGACAAGTCCATTGAGGACTTTCCTCAGGCTTCAGCCATGCATCGACCAGCCAGCTCCCAGTATGTGGCTGGAGCAGGGCATGTTGACTGTCTTAAAAGTTACCTTTACTTCCTAAGGGGCAGTGAAGTTCTATTCATCCATCTGTGATGACTCCAGGTGAGGATTCCTTTCACCTTCACTGCTGTATGTGTGGTCATGATGGGAGTGGAAAGTCTTTTATACCTTGGTTTCAGGGAGGCCAGTTTCTGATTCTAGACTTAGAATTGGTATCCTTGGTCCTCCAGAGAGAAAGGATGTACAGATACAAAAAAACTAAACATAATATAGTTAAATACCCCAGTGGAGATTTTTTTTCCTCGTTACTCTTTCTAGCAGTTTTGTTTAAGGTCTGTATCTAATTTTTATTTTTTCCTGAGCTATCTACACAGACATAGCAGATAACATTTAATACTGTAAAAATTTATCCAGTGTAGCCAACAGGTGATCTTTGTTGAGTCTTAAAAGTAGATATAACTACTTCAGAGTAGATATAACTACTGTATAAGTCTTCAGAGTAGACATAACTACTGTATATAACTCTATACTCTTTGACCAGTCTTTTAGTCCCAGTTAACAGATTAGTTAGTAAAACAGTTGTGTCTTATCTTATGAGTTGACATTATAGACGAGGCTGAGATTTAATACAGATGGGTCACAGCCTTTTTTTCTTTGAACCATTTTTCTCTCTTTAATTTCTCTTTACTAAAAACAAAGTATAGCAGAACTTAGTTGCCAAAAAAAAATGTACTTTTGGTATACTGGGTCTGGTTATTTGCATACAGTGCAGTAAGAGTAATTAATTATCAGCCATCTTGGCTCTTTCCTTTAAAAGTGGCTTTGCTGGAACTTTTTATAAGGAATTTCAGGGTGGACTTTCTTGTAAGCCTTTCATGAGCCCAGGTTTCATCTGTGCCATTAGATTCCTGTATGCATTGGGTCAATCACATTTTAATTCTTGGACCCGTCAGCAAGTGACCTTCGTTACTTACCACAGATCAGGAAATGTTACTGATGGGTATCTTGCCAGTTTTTCTAAAGGGCTTTTTTCTCATTGGCTTTATAAAGTCAACCTTAATTCCTTAATGCAGTCTGGATACTTCTGGAAATGCTATTCCAGCTAAAGCCTGGGTAAAACAACAAGTGCCTTTATCATGTCCTATAGAACAAAACAGATTCTTATTAAACTTATGCAAATAATTGTATTGTCAGAAACTAAGAATAATTACAAATGGCTTTCAAATTTTAGAGAAATTAAAGAGAGAAAAAAATACATGTTTTAAATTTTGCTTATAAGTACATACATTGCTTGAAAAACTACAAATAGCTTAAAAGATAAAAATGGTTTTCTTGACTTCTGGAAAACAGAACACAGAAAGAATCAGCAATATTTTAAACAAAAACTACAACAAATCAACTTAGTTTCACATTTTGATTTCTGTTCTGTTTTAAGTTAGATTAGCAATATTCATAGACATGTTTTATTTTTCTAACGAAAGTTCTAAAAGTCAATGGTTAGTCCAAAGGTACTCAATCTCCAAAGACATTAGGAATTCAGTTTCTCTCAACATTTCTTCTTCTTTTTTTTTTTTATGAATTATTGATAATATACATTAAGACAGACCAATATTTTATACTTTAGGACAGATTAATGTTTTGTAATATTGGAACATACATATAACCATAATTCATACAAAATTAATTCCTCTTATATTTGACAATGTTTCCTATACATTTTTAACAAATTAAATAAGTTTAACTTATTTTCTTCAAGTTTTCAGTGGTTTTAATATTTCAAAAGATTAAATTCAGAGTTGTGTTTTTGGTGCAGGTGGCCAAAGCCGCAACCACTGTGCTATAGGTGCCAAGCTCCAAATTTTGAGTTTTGACTTTGGAAGTTTTGTCAAATATCAAAGGCTTAAAACATTTGACTAAACAAGATTATAAGTTAAGAGATTTTAAAGGGAATACATAGTTCACTGGATCACATGTAAACTTCTTCATAAGTTTTACTTAACCTGCACATATATTTTACAAATATTTTTTGTTTTGCCTTTCTGTAAATTTCCCTCAAAAGTCTGTGAGGTTAACTTTAAGACTCTATATGAACAGTGGGGAAGGGTAGTCTAACTTTATTTTCTAGAGACAAGGAAGTTGTGGAATACACAGGGGGTTGTATTTACCTTCAGAGCCTGCTGTTCCCCTACATGTTCATTCCTCTATTAATAAACTGCTGTTACAGAGGACCACCATGGGACTTTCCTGCCACCTTGCTGGGGCTTTCCTCTCCGTGTAATTAGTTTGGGAGGGCTCTTAGGGAATGGTGTCAGTCAGGGTGCTGGGGGGGTACTTGTATTAGAGAACCAGAATGTTGCAGGAAAACAATTAATTGAAATAGACAGATATTTATACTAACAATACAGAGGAAGAAACTTCTAATTGCTGACAAGAATTAGAACTCAGATGTCTCAAGGCAGAGAATGCTGAGTTCCAGGAAATTATTTAAAACTCTTTTCCACTTGTTTTTTTCTTCTCAGTTTAATACAAGACTGTTTTGGGCTGAGATCAATCCTTTGATAAACATTGAACAAATGACATAAAATGACACAGCATACACGGACCTGACATGAACAATGTTTAAAAGTTTACATTTACTCTTACAGTTTCATATTCTCAAAACTAGAACCAGAACATCTTTTTCATATAGTTTTTAACTGGTCTGTGGGTGATCTCGGACCCTGGGGGTCCTCTGAAAGTTTCTGACAGGCCTATACCCTGGCAATCTGAGGTTCTTGTTTAAGGTTCCTGTGTTTTGGCCTTCCCCGGGAGGCTCCACACAAATTACAACAATTGAATTCAACAAAAAGTTACATATGTTTCTAATAATTTACAATAAATCTGCAGACACTAGCCAAAATTAGATGTTAAAGTAGCTTACCTCCAGAGGCGGACTTATAGGAGTGATCATTAGCCAGTCTCCTGAGGGTTTCAGATTCTCTGTGGATCCTGGGATGTTTCCAGGGGGCGCCTCCCCTCAAAAGGACCACAGCCTGCCCCCATTCTGGAGGCCGCCTGAGGATCAGCAGAATGCGTGCTAACCAGAATAATGCCAAGCAGCTGCTATTTTAAAAGGTAAAGAGGACTATTTTTTTCTTTAGTTCTAAATGAGTAATTGATGTTGGGTCTTTTGCTGAATGCCAGCATCTTATCTCAAAACTATTTGTAACATAGCAACCACAGCTTTTGTAGTCAAAGGGAGGAAGAGTTACTAAACTTTGTAGTAACTCTTCAATTGCCGGAAAGAGAGGTTGACATTTAAATTTGGAACTGATCAATCTTTGAAAGGAATTTTGACAAACTATTGGAAACAGCAAACACAAATTTGATAAGCAACTCATACAAACCAGTTAAACGAACTGGTTTTGGGACCCTCTGTGAGTCCTAAAAGGAAAAACCTGAGACAGACCAGAGACTACTAGACAAAACCAGACTAAAAACAGACCAGAGACTCACTTCCCTGTGAGTCTAAAGAGGAAAAGCCTGATAAACTGGAGAAGGAACAAATAAAAGCAGACACTTCAGACAAATCCAAAGGGATGGAGAAATGTCCAAAGAAGAGAAACCAACAGACTCACACTCTGTGAGTCTAGACAGACCTGGCACGAGAGAGACTGACGGATTTCACGCAATCTCATTGGCATGGAAGACCTCTTGTGGGTCTAAAAGAGAAGAAGCCACAGCAGACTCACACCTTGTGGGTTTAAAAGAGAGACCAACAGATCCACACTCTGTGAGTCTAGAGAAGAAAGACTAGACGAAACAAAGACTAATCTTTTGTGAGTCCTAGAAGGAAAAACCAAAAGAGAGAGAGAGACCAAAGACCTGGGACCTAAGTCCCACAAAAACCCTTAGGGCTCACTTCCTGTGAGCCCCCAAGACACAGGATATAGGACCTAGGACCTAAGTCCCACCAGAGATGGGGAAACGTCTTCCCCTACCTGGGGAACCAACCTTATGGCTGCATCTCGCCGGCACGGTTTCCCCCAATAAACCCTCTAGAGACCAGACAAATTTACCTGGGGTGTTGTTGCTTTTATCATCAATTTCAAAAGTTTTGGAAACCTATGACCTGACTCCACATGTTTGAGGACTCTGGGGCAGAGGAACATCTTCTCTGAGGTCTTCCCCTGGAGCTGTCAGGCAGTGGTGGGTTTAGGAGGTCCTGGGTGGCTATCTCGCTGGGGTGGAGCAAATCTCCCTGGGGCCTCCAGAAATGTTGTAACTGTGGGTCACCTATAAGAAACACAGACCCCACTTTAGGCTCAAATCACATGGTGATGATTTATTATACCTACACAAGTGGACTGCTGCCCCAAAGGGCAAATGGCTCAAATCTGGTTGTCATTTATTATATCTGCACAGGTCGACCACTGCCCGAAAGGGCAGATAGCCCCTAAGAGAAATGCAGGCAGCCTTTTATACTCTTTTTGTGCTGATGTGGCAAAGCAAGCATGTACAAAAGTGGAACGCGGCCAGTCACAGGGCAGGGTTACAGTCAGATAGTTGGCTCAGGGGGTTGCTGCGTGGTGGCTCAGGGGGTAATTCAGTAACCATGGGAACAACTTGGAAAGCCTAGTAGCTTGGGAAACTCAGTAACCTGGCTAACTCTGCTAGAGCAAGTTTTTACCTTTGTTTAGCTGGCTAGGGAGTCAGGGAACTCAGAGAACTTCCTTGTAACCTGTTCTCAAAAGTAAACCAATAGGGGGGGTGGTTTGAAAAGGACAGGGACTCAGGCTGAAACAGTTAGGGGCCTTTAGGGGTCTTCTTGCCAGATCTGTTACTATAAGAGCCAGAAAGTGGTAAGGCCAGGAAGAATCCACCCTTGGGGGCTATCCTACCCTTGGATTTCAAGGGAAAGCCACTGACTTGGTGAAAACTCATCTTAGGATAGTGCCATATAAAGAAAGTAGAATCCCACCTGGTGACCAAATGTCCTTAAAACTAAGTTCAGGAACAAAAGAGTAGGAAATCATCCTAGGCATAGTTGTCTTGATCTCAGAGACCCTAACTCACCTCTTTCCCTTCTTGCCACTTTTTACTTTTCCCCCAATTTAAAAAAGATAATCACTCATTATTTGTAAATAATGGGGCAGATAAGAATAAACCCTTTCCATTCTTTTTTGTTATTTTATTATTATTATTAAATCATAGCTGTGTATGTTAATGCAATCATGGAGTACAATGTGCTGGTTTTATACAATTTGAAGTATTTTCATCAAACTGGTTAATATAGCCTTCACCACATTTTCTGTTATTGTGTTAAGACATTTATATTTCACATTTAGTAAATTTACTGTATTTGGAGGGTGACATGGGGCAGATGCAGATGACTCCCCTCTCCCTAACTTTGGCTCATTTCCAGGATTTTAAAGACAAAGCCCGAGAGTACGGCTTTAACGTGTCCAGAGGTAAACTTGTGGTTTTTTGCAGGAATGAATGGCTGGCATTCCACATCGGATGGCCACCAGAGGGCAATTTTCATCGCCCCATTATCTTTCAGGTCAAGGATATAGTCTATCAATCTGGTACTGGGCACCTGGACCAGATCCCATATATAACTGTTTGGCAGGACCTTGTGGAGAACCCGCCATCAATGTTGAAACCCCATCTTTCTCTGTCAGGCAAGAAAGTGGCCAAACTCCTGGCCTTGAAGGAGAAAAAGGAGAAGTTCCCTGAACCCACTGCCCTTCCCCTGGTCCTCCAAGGAGGAACTGATCCAGGAGTGCTCTTTCCCCCTCCTTATCAACCTCCACCTCAGGGGGCACCTGTTCCTCAGAGTCCGCCAGGCAGTGAGGCCACTCCAGCCCCAGGTCCAGGGGCTAGCCTCAGGAGCCCACATCTCACCCGCCATAGGGCCCTGTGTGATCTGATGGCAGACTCCACAGTATTGCCTCTTCATGCGGTGGGCCCCCTCGACGAAGCAGACCCCCCAAACCAGGATCACCACTATTGACCCTTCACCACAAGTGATCTCTATAACTGGAAAATCCAGAACCCTAAGTTATCCAAAAAACCTACTGCCTTGATTGACCTTTTAGACTCAATTCTTTTTACCCACCAGCCCACTTGGGATGATTTCCAACAGCTTTTACAGGTCCTTTTTCACCACTGAGGAACAGAACGGCATCTTGGCTGAGGCCATGAAGGCTGTTGAAGGTGCAGACAGAAGCCCTACTACCAACTCTGCTCTCATCGATGCCACTTTTCCTCTCACTCGCCCCGATTGGGACTTTAATATGGGAACAGGTCAGGTAAGACTCGAAGTCTACCACCAGAATCTAACGAGGGGTCTCCACAAAGCAGCTAGAAAGCCTACTAATTTGGCCAAGGTAGGTAATGTATAGCAGGAAAAGGCAGAATCCCCAGCAGCTTTCTTAGAAAGGATCATGGAGGCATTCCGCATGCACACCCCCCTAGACCCTTAAGCTGAGGAGAATAGAGAAGCAGTTGTCATGTTCTTTGTTAACCAGTCAGCTCCAGACATTAAACGCAAGCTGAAGAGACTCAATAGACTGGGCAAGAAGTCTTTGCAGGACCTCCTAGAAGTTGCTGGGAGAGTCTACAACAACCACAAGACCCCCAAAGAAAGACAAACAAAGGTGGCTAGAAGATAGACCCAGGCATTGGCCAGGATTCTCCTGGCCTCCATGGCCGCAACCTTGGACAAAAGAGAAAGATGGCTGTGCTGACTAGCAGCAGGAGGTAAGGAAGGCTCCCCAGGCGGAGAAAGGCTCCACCTCCAGAAGGACCAGTGCGCCTATTTTAAAGAGAATGGACCCGTGAGTGCCCCAAGAAACCTCCTCCCAGACCTTCATGTCCCCCCTCAGTGCCAGTCCTGGAACTGAGCAGGCTCAAAGGATAGGGGTGTCAGGGCTTGTCATCCCTCCCTGAGCCCTGGGTAACTCTCAGAGTGGAGGGGACCCCAATAAATTTCCTAGTAGATACTGGGGCCCAGCATTCGGTCCTGACCCAGGACCATGGCCCTATGAATACCCGAAAATCATGGATCCAGGGACCCACAGGCATCAAACAATATTCATGGACTACCCAAAGAACTGTGGACTTAGGCATGGGCCGGGTATCCCATGCTTTATGGTCATCCCAGACTGCCCCTACCCTCTCCCCAGGCAAGACCTCCTAAACAAAGTAGGGGCTCATATCGTCTTCAAAGATGAAGGACCCCTTATCACAGACCAGTATGGGAGCCCCATACAAGTACTCACTCTATAACTTCAAGACGATTACAGGCTGCATCAGCAGCAGCCTGAGGGCAGCCAGTTGACAGATGTCACTGTATGGCTGAAAACCTACACACTCGCCTGGGCTGAGACTGGGAGAATGGGGCTAGGTACCCACTGACCACCAGTCATTGTAGAGCTCAAGCCAATGGCTGCTCCCAGATGGGTACGGTAGTACCCCATGTCCCAAGAGGCCCAGCAGGGCATCACACCTCACATTCGAAGGCTTTTTAAGAACGGGATACTAGTCCCCTGTCAATCGTAATGGAACATTCACCTGATACCTGTAAAGAAGCCACTAACCAATGACTATAGACCAGTTCAGGACCTGAGAAAGGTCAACAAATGGTGTTAGACATCCACCCCACTGTCCCAAACCCCTATACACTATTAAGTGCCCTCACCCCAGATAGGACATGGTACACCATCCTCGATTTAAAAGCTGCCTCTGGCTTGACGCCTGTGGCTAAATGGGCTAAGGTGCCAGCCATGTACACCTGAGCTGGCAGGTTCGAATCCAGCCCGGGCCCGCCAAACAACAATGATGGCTGCAACCAAAAAATGGCCGGGCATTGTAGTGGGCGCCTGTAGTCCCAGCTACTTGGGAGGCAGAGGCAGGAGACTTGCTTGAGACCAGGAATTGGAGGTTGCTGTGAGCTGTGATGC
>CAUYRH010128453.1:0-30908 GCA_963574655.1 Perodicticus potto | reverse complement strand
AAAAAAAAAAAAAAAAAAAAAAAAACCAAGCTACTGGAGAGAAGGGGGAAAAAGCCCCAAGTTTCCAGCAGGGAAATGGGTCTGACTTCCAGCTCTGGTGGGGAGTGGTGGTATCTGAGAACCAGTCACTTTGAATTCACAAGGGCCCCAGGCAGGAAAGGATCAAAACCCCATTTGGGAACTTGAGAGTCGCCCTGGGGCTCTGTGGTTTGGGAATAGTAGGGTCAGCTTGAAAGCTATAGTGTGTCACTATTTCCATTACACATTTTCCAGAGACCCCACTTGTCTGGAAAACTCAGAGTAGATTCCTCCATTTGAGGAGGATAGAAACAGGCCCAAAGAGGTAGGTTTTAAGAATGCTCCCTATTGACAAGAGGGAGTCCTGCCTGTCCCATACTGGCTGGATAGTAAGGAAGAATTGTTTAAAAAAATTATTGAAGACTGCTGCTAATGGGAGAGAGGTATCGGTTAGTACAACCTGCCCTCTCTCTCCACTAATCCCTAGCAGTTTCCTTCACCAGTAGGATACCTTACACTGCTTCTCCTTACCCTTGCCCACAGGGATGTTGGCTGAAGCAGAACGTGTTGTTAAAAAAATGTTTAGGCTCAGCGCCTGTGGCTCAACGGGCTAAGGCGCCAGCCACGTACACCTAGCTGGCGGGTTCGAATCCAGCTTGGGCCCGCCAAACAACAATGACGGCTGCAACCAAAAAATGGCCGGGCGTTGTGGCGGGCGCCTGTAGTCCCAACTACTTGGGAGGCAGAGGCAGGAGACTCACTTGAGCCCAGAAATTGGAGGTTGCTGTGAGCTGTGACGCCCTGGCACTCTATCCAGGGTGACAGCTTGAGGCTCTGTCTCAAAAAATAAATAAATAAATAAATAAATAAATAAATAAATAAATAAAATGTTTAAATAGGGCAGCACCTGTGGCTCAATGAGTAGGGCGCCAGCCCCATATACTGAAGGTGGTGGATTCAAACCTGTCCTTGGCCAAACTGCAACAAAAAAATAGCCGGGGGTTGTGGCGGGTGCCTGTGGTCCCGGTTACCTGGGAGGCTGAGGCAAGAGTATCGCCTAAGCCCAGGAGTTGAAGGTTACTGTGAGCTGTGTGATGCCACGGCACTCTACCGAGGGTGATAAAATGAGACTCTGTCTCTGAAAAAAAAAAAAAAAGTTTAAATAGTTTAAATAGGTGATACAATTAGTATACAATCAACAGTAAGACAGCCACCCACCAGATATCTCCCAGGGCCCTGTTAGCAGTTTCTTGTGTATTAATGCTGGATTTTAAATTAAGGTCAATTTCCCTGAAGGAGAGGAAGGGGTAGATAACAGTATGTTCAGGATATAGAGGTGGACCATGGGGAGAGTTAAGGAGACCTGATTTGGTACCACCCACCAGGCAATGACTTCTGAACAAGCCCAGAACACAGTGTATTGGCCCACAGGACTGACCCTGTCTTGACCTCTTGAGAGGTGCAAAGTCCTTGAATGTCTGGAAACCCTGGATTCAAAAGTATACTCTGCCCAGCTGTTTGCACTCTTGTTTATTTTTATTTTTCCCTCCACAAGAAAGCAAATGCCATGTGTACTTGTATTTTTAAGATTTTTGTGAGAATCAGATGATGAAATGTCATATGCTAGGTTGGGTGCAGTGGCTCACGCCTGTAATCCTACCACTCTGGGAGGCCGAGGCAGGTGGATTGCTTGAGCTCAAGTTGGAGAACAGCCTGAGCAAAAACGAGACCCCTTCTCTACTAAAAATAGAAAAACTGAGGCAAGAGGATCACTTGAGCCCGAGCTTGAGGTTGCTGTGAGCTATGAGGCCATAGAACTCTACCCAGGGCAACAGCTTGAGATTCTGTCTCAAGAAAAAAAAAAAAAAGGGTGGGGTGCTGGCCCCATATGCTGGAGGTGGTGGGCCAAAAACTGCAAAAAAAAAAGAAAGAAAAAGAGATAGAGAGTGAGAGAAGAGAAGAGAAGAGAGAAAGAAATAACTGTCCTGTGCTAATTTTCCATTGTAAAGTGATGTGTAGAGGTTATCAATACGGTTTGGATAGCTTAAATCTTAGCCATTTACTTGCTGTGTGATCTTGGTAAGTTAATTAAACTCTCTGAGCTTTGGTTTACTTATCTATAAAATATGACATCTATCTATTGGGGTGTTTGTAAAGATTAAGTGAAATATCAAAATGCCCGGTACGATGGCTCACACCTATAATCCTAGCACTCTGGGAGGCCCAGGCGAGGCAAGAAGATTTTTCTTTTTTTTTTTTTTGGTAGAGACAGAGTCTCACTTTATCGCCCTCGGTAGAGAGCCGTGGCGTCACACAGCTCACACACAGCAACCTCCAACTCCTGGGCTTAGGCAATTGTCTTGCCTCAGCCTCCTGAGTAGCTGGGACTACAGGCATCCACCACAACGCCCAGCTATTTTTCTGTTTTGCAGTTTGGCCGAGGCCAGGCTTGAACCCGCCACCTTCGGTATATGGGGCCGGCACCCTACTCGATGAGCCACAGGCACCGCCCAGGGAGGATTTCTTGAGCCCAAGAGCTTGAGGTTGCTATGAGGTAGGATGCCACCAGACTCTACTCAGGGCACCAGAGTGAGGCTCTGTCTCAAAACAAACAGGCTTGGCGCCTGCGGCTCAAGCGGCTAAGGCGCCAGCCACATACTCCTGAGCTGGCAGGTTCAAATCCAGCCCCGGGCCCTCCAAACAACAATGACAGCTGCAAACAAAATACAGCCGGGCATTCTGGCAGCGCCAATAGTCCCAGCTACTTGGAAGGTGGAGGCACGAGAATCGCTTGAGCCCAGCAGTTGGAGGTTGCTGTGAGCTGTGATGCCGCAGCACTCTACCCAGGGCAACAGCTTGAGGCTCTGTCTCAAAAAAAAAGGAAACCAACAAACAAACCAAACATTAGTCCTTCCCATGATATTGCTGTTTTTTGGGGGGGAAGGGGGGTTGGGTTTTTTTGAGGCAGAGTCTCACACTGTCACCCTGGGTAGAGTGCCATGGCATCATAGCTCATAGCAACCTCAAATTTTTGGGTTCATGTATCTTGCTTCAGCCTCCCGAGTAGCTGGAACTTCAGGAGCCTACCCCAATGCCTGGCTAGTTTTTCTGTTTTTAGTAGAGACAGGGTCTTGCCTTGCTCAGGCCAGTCTCCGACTTCTTCAGCTCAGGCGATCCACCCATGTTGGCCTCCCAGAGTAGTACGGTTACAACGCATGAGCCACAGTGTGTGGCGTCCATGGTATATTTTTTGTATTATTTTGCTAGAGATAGAGTATGTGGGGGAGGTGGGGTGCTATGTTGCTCAGAGTGGTCTTGAAGTCCTGAATTCCTGGCCTCAAGCGATCCTCCCATGCCAGCCACCCAAAGTGTTGAGATTACAGGTGTAAACATTGGTGCAGTGCCTGGCTTCCCGTAGTATGTTTCAGAAGCGCAGTAGTTTGGGTATTCAAAAGCACACAACATAAGAACCTTAGCAAAACATTTTAAATCTCTGGAGCACCTTTTTGTCATCTGAGACAGGGTCCCTACTGGTGTTCTCAGAATTGTTGCTTCAAATGACATTGTTCTGCCAGATGCAATATAATCCTAGCACTCTGGGAGGCCAAGGTGGGTGGATGGCCTGAGCTCGCAAGTTCGAGAACAGCCTGAGCCAGAGTGAGACCCCCGTCTCTAAAAATAGCCAGGCATTGTGGTGGGTGCCTGTAGTTCCAGCTACTTGGGAGGCTGAGGCAAGAGAATCGCGTAAGGCCAAGATTTGGAGGGTGTTGTGAGCTATGACACCACGGCATTCTATGGAGGGTGACAAAGTGAGGCTCTGTCTCAAAAAAAAAATTGACATTTTCCTATAATGTCAGCATTACTACAGTCTGACTCAGTCTTCCAATCACTATTATTCACACTCTCTTAAAAATCTTTTATTTTTTTTTTGCAGTTTCTGGCCAGGGCTGGGTTTGAACCCACTATCTCTGGCATATGGGACCAGCACCCTACTCCTCTGAGCCACAGGCTCTGCCCTCTTAAAATCTTTTTAACTATATGAAAAGTCTCCCCAGAAAGATGAGTAGGTACCAGAGGCATTTTCCTGGCCCCCCAGTCCTGTGGCTCTTGGGGCTGTCCTTGGACAAATGTTATATGGTCCTTGGAGCCCACCACTTGTTCTTATTTGATTTTTTAATTATTTTTTTGACCCTTAGGTAAGAAACCACCGCCTGTTTTCTTTTTTTTTTTTTTTTGAGACAGAGCCTCAAGCTATCACCCCGGATAGAGTGCCGTGGCATACACAGCTCATAGCAACCTCCAATTCCTGGGCTCAAGCGAGTCTCCTGCCTCCGCCTCCCAAGTAGCTGGGACCACAGGTGCCTGCCACAACGCCCGGCCATTTTTTGGTTGCAGCCGTCATTGTTGTTTGGCGGGCCCGGGGTGGATTGGAACCTGCCAGCTCAGGTATACGTGGCTGGCACCTTAGCCCGTTGAGCCATAGGCGCAGAGCCCACCGCCTGTTTTCAAAAGGAGAGGGGATATTACCTTACTCCCAGGATGCTACCTCAGCCTAGCCACATTACGTGGTAACTTTCACTGTCTGCTCCTGTTACCCCACTCCTTACCTGGCAAGTCTCCCAGACACTGCTATATGGCCTAATGTTTTCTTCCCCGTGGTGATTCCCAAGTCCTTCAACCCAGATTTTTCCCATTTCATCCCCAACTGGAAGTATCCTCTGTTCCTTGTCTAGTTCATTCTTCTTCATCCCTTCACTCATAGCTCTCATTAGCTCAAGACAAAAGCTACATGTCCTTCCCCTCCCCTGCCTGGCCACTCAGCTCTCTTGGGCTATATATAGTCTTAGAGTGTGTGGAGAGCTTCCAAGACTTAGCTCCCTCTGCCCCATCCCTTCCCTTCCAACGCAGAGTTAGGAAGCCCAACAGGATGGGGGCATCAAGGGAGGGGATGAGACAGGGACCACCCAGAATATGGCAACCCAGCCATCTGTTGTCAGGGACTCTCCATTCCTTCCCTGGCCTGCTGCCCATTCCCTGCCATTTGCTCCTTTTGGAGGAAAAGGAGCAGAAGTATACAGGGGAATTCTAAGAATCGTCCTATTGAACCCTTAAAATAATCCTATGGGTAGGTGTTACCTTTATTTTATAGCCAAGGTCATACACTCAGAGAGATCGGGTGGCATAACCAAATATTTAGAGGGATCGGTATATGGGCTAATTGATCCCACAGCTGACTCTGCCTACATGGTTTGTCTGCATCATTAATTTAGACCCCTCCGAATCAGAATTGCTATTGATGTGACCTGATTTGGAAGAAAAAGAGGTTTACTAAACAAATTACTAATGCAGAAATGCTTAAATAGAAAACAATTATTAAAGACTTGGCATATTAACAAAAATGATGCTATCTTAATTTTATCTTTTCTGTTTACTAAAGCAGGACTCCACAAAAATCGGGTCCTTGAAGTTTTAGTTACTGTATGTTCTCAGATTTTTTTTTTTTTTTTAATCTCAGTCTCATTTTGTTGTCCTCGGTAGAGTGTCCTGGCATCAGAGCTCACAGCAACCTCAAACTCTTAGATTCAAGTAATTCTCTTGCCTCAGCCTCCTGAGCAGCTGGGACTAGGGTGCCCACCACAACTCCCGGCTATTTTTAAAGATGGGGTCTTGCTCTGCTCAGGCTGGTCTCAAACCTGTGAGCTCAGGCAATCCATTTGCCTCGGTGTTCTCAGAAGTTTCTGAAATTAAAAAAAATAAACTTTCCTTTTTCTTAGTGATGGAGTCTCACTGTCATCCAGGCTGATGTGCAGCAGTGAGACCACTGATCATAGGTCACTACAGCCTGGAAATCCTGGGCTCAAGCAACCCTCCTGAGTAGCAGGGATTACAGGTGGGAACCAATGGACCCCCCCCCCACCTTTTTTTTGTTTGTTTTGGTTTTTTTTTTTAGAGACAGAGTTTCACTTTGTCGCCCTTGGTCAAGTGCCATGGCTTCATGGCTCACAGCAACCTGCAGCTCCTGGGCTTAGGCGATTCTCTTGTCTCAGCCTCCCGAGTAACCGGGACTACAGGCGCCTGCCACAACGCCCAGCTATTTTTTTGTTGCAGTTTGGCTGGGGCTGGGTTTGAACCCACAACCCTTGGTATATGGGGCCAGCGCCCTACTCACTGAGCCACAGGCACCGCCTTATTTTTATTTATTTATTTTTTTTGAGACAGAGCCTCAAGCTGTAGCCTTAGGTAGAGTGCTATGGCATCACAGCTCACAGCAACCTCCAACTGCTGGGCTCAAGCGATTCTCCTGCCTCCGCCTCCCAAGTAGCTGGGACTACAGGTGCCCGCCACAATGCCTGGCTATTTTTTTGGTTGCAGCCATCGTTGTTTGGTGGGCCCAGGCTGGATTCGAACCCTCCAGCTCAGATGTATGTGGCTGGCGCCTTAGCCAATTGAGCCACAGGCGCCAAGCCCCCACTTGTGTTTTTACTTTCTTCTTTCTTTCTTTCTTTTTTTTTTTTTTGAGACAGAGTCTCATTTCATTGCCATGGGTAGAATGTCGTCGTGGTGTCATTATAGCTCACAGCAACCTCATACTCTTGAGCTCAAGAGCTCCTCTTGCCTCAGCCTCTGGAGTAGCTGGAACCACAGGCACCCACCATGACACCTGGCTAGTTTTTCTATTTTTAGTAGAGAAAGGGGTCTTGCTTTTGTTTGAACTGGTTTCTGAACTCCTGAGCTCAGGCAATCCTCCCACCTCAGCCTCCCAGAGTGCTAGGATTTCAGGCATGAGCCACAGTGCCTGACCTTGATTTGTATTTTCACTATTTTAAGACTTCCCTTTCATTTTACATAACTTATCCTAGATTATTCCAGAGCAGTGAGATTTTGATTTTAGGAATGGTTAGAACTTCTGGATTTTTTTCTGTTGCTAATCTTGGCCAGGACATTAAATGGAGCCTCAGTTTTTCTTCTGTGAGATGGGGACATTACCTACCTCATAGTAAGGAATAACTGACATAAAGCAATTAGCCCATTGCTTAGCCCATAGAAAGGGCCACTCAGTAGGGTGGCACCTGTGGCTCATCAAGTAGGGCGCCGGCCCCATATACCGAAGGTGGTGGGTTCAAACCCAGCCTTGGCCGAACTGCAAAACAGAAAAATAGCCAGGCATTGTGGTGGGTGCCTGTAGTCCCAGCTACTTGGGAGGCTGAGGCAAGAGAATTGCCTAAGCCCAGGAGTTGGATGTTGCTGTGAGCTGTGTAACGCCCCGGCACTCTACCGAGGGCCATAAAGTGAGACTCTGTCTCTACAAAAAAAAAAAAAAAAAGAAAGAAAGAAAAGAAAGTACTCAGTAAATCATAGCAATTATTATTTCTTCAGTTTTGTCCTGAAGTGCTGTGGGAGAATCAGCATAATCTCAGTAGAGAGCATGTCACTCTCCATAGCTTGGGCCCCATTCTATAAAGGACTTGGAGTTGACCCTGACTCCTGCTCACCCAGACATTTCATCCCCCTCATCTCTGGCCTGGATAAGTAAGGGCATATACAATCCACCTCTTGAGAATTGAGGCCACTGTTGGGACCTGGAGAGGCAGCACAGCACAGAGGGTGCATGTGAAAGACTGGGAGGAGAGTTCCCATGGACGCTGGGGATGTGGAAAGGCCCTGGGGAATTGCTGTGACCCTGGGTTTCTTCCTAGAGCAGTCAGCGTTGGGGAGAGAAGAGAGACATCCGCTGCTGGACAAATTTCCAGTGCTGAAAAAGCCCCTCTAGGACAGATACACAGAGCGGGTCACTGAGGAAAGGAACAAAGGCTTGGGACTCTCACTAGTGCACCCTATCTTTTTCCATTTGCTTAACAAGTACTTTTTCTTGTACTAATTCAGAGTCCCATGAAGAGGGTTTCACTTTGGCTGGCTCCCTGGAGTACTGCAGGCAGGTGTGCAAACTTTAAAGCCAGCCAGACCTAGGTTCAGATCACGAAACTGCCATTTAGTAGCTGCGTACCCTTAGGCAAGCCAGTTAACCTCTCTGAAGCTCAGTTCCTTTGTGATTTTTTTTTTTTTTTTTTTTGAGACAGAGCCTCAAGCTGTCACCCTGGATAGAGTGCCATGGCATCACAGCTCACAGCAACCTCCAATTCCTGGGCTCAAGCGAGTCTCCTGCCTCCGCCTCCCAAGTAGCTGGACTACAGGCGCCCGCCACAACGCCCGGCCATTTTTTGGTTGCAGCCACCATTGTTGTTTGGCAAGCCCGGGCTGGATTCGAACCCGCCACCTCAGGTGTACGTGGCTGGTGCCTTAGCCCGCTGAGCCACAGGCGCCGAGCCAGTTCCTTTGTGATTAAACTGCGACATACCACATAGAAGAGTTGAGAGGTCTGAAATATAAATCTCAAGAGCACAGAAGAGTGCTAATGTTAGTCACTGTCATCCCTGCAACTTGAGTGAGCATCACTGTGTGGGCAGTAGACAGAGGTCTGGAGACAGGAGGAAAGTCTAGTTTTGTTTCAAATTGCTGGATAAATCTCCTTGGTCCCGAAAACATCCTTGAGGGGATCAAGACCAAGACCAGGGAGCCTATCTCTCACAGCTAAAGTATTTTATTTATATCCCATGTTGTTCTTAAGGGTATCTGGGGCAGGCACAGTGGCTCACACCTGTAATCCCAGCACTTTGGGAGGCCCAGGTGGGAGGATCACTTGAGGCTAGGAGTTTAAGACTATGCATGGTGGCTCACATCTGTAATCCTATTACTTTGGGAGGTGAAGGTGGGACGATCACTTGAGCTCTGGAGTTCGAAACCAGCCTGAGCAAGAGTGAAACTCCATCTCTACTAAAAATAAAAAATAATGAGGATGCCATGGTTTAATCTTTGCACTCTGGGAGGCTGTGGTGGGTGTTCAAGACCAGCTTGAGCAAGAGTGAGATCTCACTTCTACTAAAAATAGAAAAACTTGGGGTGGCGGCTGTGGCTCAGGGAGTGGTGCGCCAGCCCCATATGCTGGAGGTGGTGGGTTCAAACCTGGCCCGGCCAAAAACTGCAAATAAAAACAAAAAAGGAAAAAAAAAATAGAAAAACTAGTCAGGCATTGTGGCAGGTGCCTGTAGTCTCAGCCACTGGGAGGTTGAGGCTGGAGTTTGAGGTTGTGAGCTAGGCTGAGGCCATAGCTCTCTAGCCTGGGTAACAGAGTAAGAATCTGTCTCAAAAATAAAGACTAGCAAGACCTCCACAGTGAACTCTGATTGGGTCACTACACTCCAGCCTGGGCAACAGAGACCCTGCCTCCTAAAAAGAAAAGTTTTTCTCCAAGGAAGTATAACTTGAGGGAGAACTCAGGGTCTCTACCCATCTTTGCTTCTATCTCTCTCTCAATTCTCCACATCAAGCTTGCGTCTGATCCAGCCACTTATGTCCATGGGAACTGGAAGACCAAATCTAGTTAGGGGCTTCCCCCAATCTGGTCTTTCGTTACTTTCCAGCGCCTGGAGCTCTGGCCTAGAACTCAGCGGATGGGGGGTTAAGACTGATGCCCTGTCCTATCTCCTCCCCTCTCCATCCCTCACTTCAAAGTCTCCATAAAGCCCAAGTCACTGCTTCTCTGACCCCATAGTGGCAGCTCCATCATCAGCTCTTAGCTGGTCCAAAACAGCAGACGCTGCCTTGGCCCAGCTGCTCAACCTTCTAGCCATCTCGTAGGGTAAGCATGCTATGAACTGGTGGGGCTACTCATCCTTGCTCCTCCAACAGAGGAGGGCCAACTAGGAATAGAAGCAGACTCAAGCAGGGTGTGTTTGTCTCATGGCAAGACTTAGAAGGCATCCCACCGGCAGAACCCCTGGTCTGAGGCCCAGATCTCCAGGACTATGTCGAATTTGTAATCAGAGCAGACACTTATAGGGGTTAGGAAGAGGAGTGATAGCTAAGGGGTTTCAGCCCAGGGATGGAGTTAGCAGGTTGGTAATTGTCAAGAACTTGGAAAGAGGAAGATTTAGAAACAGGGAAGCAGCTCAGGAAATATAATTTGTTCCTTTAATATTAATGTGCAAACTGTAGGCTAAGTTATACACAAATCCATGTCAGATCATTTGAATCTCTGTCTCTGGCAACTTGGTAACCAGTACTGTAACATTGTCTGGGATAGTTCTGGCTCCCTGGGGTGCAACCATCACAGACTCAAGGCCACAAGTCTTAAGGACTGTTTCTTTCACCCTCCTGTGGATTTTTCCAGCTGTTTTTCTTGGCTCAAGGATTACACCCACAGAGATGCCGATGGGGAAATGACAGGAGACAGTGCAGTTGAAATAAGCTGGGGAGGAGGCAGATGTTAGGGAGATGGAGAAATGGCACTAGTGGTCTAGTGTCCCGAGACAGGACATCTTTTCAAGTAGAGGCTATGTTGGGCATGGTAGGGGAGGGTCTTAGCAGGTACACCTCCACTTCTACTCCAGACTGAGAATTACAGTTCTTAATTGCAGGCTGCCTCCTAGGACTGGGCAGAAAGAAGAGGAGCCCTAGCTATTAACATCTGTGCCCAGGATTATGTCTGCTAACAAAGGCTGGGGGGTGCCACCTCAGGGTGAGGACAGTGTGTCTGAAAAATTCCTAAGGAAGACGCGGGAATCTCCACTGGTGCCTATAGGTGAGTGGAGAATCGAACTGGGGGTGGAGAATGGGGCTCTCTCTGAGATATCATGTCTTCTGGTGCTTTCAAAGTAGAATGAAGCAGAAGTCAGAGAACTCAAGTGGCCCTACCCACTGAACAAGGGAACCAATAGTCAAGGTGACAAACCCTTACAATGCAATGAGTTTGGATGGGTGGACATGGTGGCCCACTGAGTACCTGGGATACTGGGACACTTGGGGCACCAATACCAGCATCAGGATGGGAAGGGTCAGAGGAACAATTTGGGGTCCTCTAGGCTTTCTTCCACCACACCCTGGGAAAGTAGGATGTGGGAACCAGCAGCAGCTGGGAAAGGGCTTAGAGCAGAGTTGAGGCGGGGCTGTTGTAAAGATGGGCTATTTGTATTTGAAGGAGGGGCACCATTGGAGGGAGGCAGTCTTTTAAAAAATGCCATTGAGGGGAAACAACTCAATATTCAAGGATCCCCTCCCCAGGTCCCACAAAGCAGCAGGAAAGCAGCTGTTGATCCAGGTGCCCTGCCTGCCTGGTGAGGTATCTCTCATCAGGGAAGCACTATGCCTGGTGACTATGGTCCCAGGTGTCATGTTCTCCAACCACAGGTTTAGGAGGCTGCTTGGTGGTAGCAGCATACAGGATCTACCGGCTAAAGGCCCGCGGTTCCACCAAGATGTCCATACATCTGATTCACACCCGCGTGGCAGCACAGGCCTGTGCTGTGGGCGCAATCATGCTAGGTGAGTAGCTTGGTGGGGTCAGAGGAGAATGAGGACAAAGCTGACAAGGCAAAGTAAGTCCTGACAGTTAAAATGACTAAGGCTTAAGTCCCTGTTTCCCATGCTAGGGTCCACATAAAGTCCTTGGTGAAGCCACTATACTGAGACATTTTTAGGGCGGTTTTTTTTTTTTTTTTTTTTGTTGAGACAGAGTCTCATTTTATTGCCCTCAGTAGAGTGCCATGGCGTCGCACAGCTCACAGCAACCTCCAACTCCTGGGCTTAGGCGAGTGTCTTGCCTCAGTCTCCCAAGTAGCTGGGACTACAGGCACCCGCCACAGCAACGGCCAGCTATTTTTTTGTTGCAGTTTGGCTGGGGTGGGGCTTGAACCCACCACCCTTGGTATATGGAGCCGGCGCTCTACCTACTGAGCCACAGACACCACCTTAGGGCTCCCTGTTTTATCTCTTGCCCCAGGCCCATGAGAATACTGCCCAGTGTTTCATGATGGTTTGCTCTAGAGGTGAGAAAAATCAAGTAGCAGAACATATGCTGAATTTCTCTTCTTTCTGGATCAAAAGGCAGACAGCCACACGCTGTGTGACAGTGGACAAATCCCTCTCACTAAGCCTTGGTTTCCTTGTGTGTAACATGATGATAACCACCCCTGGCTGGCCTACTTCACAGGTTGCTGTGAGTTTTCTCACACATATATAATACATATGAACGTGCTTTGCGAACTGTCAAGATGGGGTATTCCCCAGGCTCTGTGGTCAGATGTGTGGAGCAGCTGTTGGGACCTGAGGCAGAAAGACAAGCAGGGAACAGCTGGAGGTAGACACCTGGGAGAGCCAGGGACGGGTGAAGGCTTCAATACCAAGGACTGTTTTTCCTCCTTCTTCACACAGGTGCTGTGTACACAATGTACAAAGATTATGTCAAGAGGACAGCACAGGATGCTGGAGAGAAGTAGGTCTCCTATAGGATCTGGGGCAGTCAGATCCCCTTAAATCAAACCTTGGGATGCTCCTAATAAAGTAGTTTTTAGGAAAATCAACAGGCTCTTCTTCATGGGGAGAGAATGGAGTAAGGGACTGGTGGTGGCTGGGGAGAAGACTTGGAGAGATCGGCTGGAAATGAGTGCTTTGGTCATCAACTCCAGGGCAAGTGACATTTTTTTTTTTTTTTTGAGATGGAGTCTCACTTTGTCACCCTTGGGAGAGTGCCCTGGCATGAAAGCTCACAGCAACCTCAAACTCCTGGGTTCAAGCAATCCTCTTGCCTGAGCTCCCGAGTAGCTAGGATTACAGGCGCCCGCCACAACGCCCAGCTATTTTTTGGTTATAATTGTCACTGTTGTTTGGCAAGCCCAAGCCGGATTCAAATCTGTCAGCTCCGGTGTATGTGCCTAGTGCCCTAGCTGCTGAGCTACAGGTGCTGAGTCTGCAAGGGAGATTCTTAAGGGCAACATTTCCCGAGGAGGTGGTGTGGTAGGCCTCTAATCCCAGAACCCCACAATGCGCAAGCCACCTCAGGTCCCACACAGCAGCCTGAGTGGGAGGGTTGGGGCAGTAAAGGGCCTCAATGGTCATGGGAACACTCCCGGCATTCCTCCCATCACAGGCTGCTTCCCTGGGGACCTAGGCCGGAAGATGGCTACAGCTGGGAGCAGCAGCAGTGAAGCCTCTTGGGAAGTGACATATATTCAAAATGTAAGCACCAGGACTAGATGGGGTGAGGGGGATGAAAGGAGCAAAGCAAGGCAGAAGTCAGAATGTTCTGTTCACTTACAAACCACAGCTAAGGTCAAACATGTAAAAAATAAAATTCCACGTAAATCCCAAAGACAGGGCCTCTTGGGGTTTCACCCCTTTCTCTTAGCCTGAGCACAAGCTCCACTCTGTTCCCTGGGAATGGATCCAGGCAGAGGCCACAGAAGGAGCCAGGAGACCAAAAGCTCCTCTGTCACTGGGGGTCTGGGCTGGAGGTTTGTGGTTTGATCACGACGGCAACCGCAGCTCCAAACACTCTCTGACAACATGAAAGCCAAGTCACACTAGGTCTCAGCTTCAAGTTCAAGAACTGTAGCCCACTGCAGGGAGCAGGAGCTGCCTGGAGTCCTTATGCTCACATGGGGTAATTGAGCACAACGTCCTGTTTGGCGAGCTCCAGCAACATAGGATCGTCGAAGAACTTACTGATGCTCACATCTTCACTGAGGCCCTGCAGAGAGTGGGGGCACATGAAAAGTGAGGCCTATATAATGGCTGGGCTGAGGGGTGGCAGGGCATTCAAGAACTGTGCTCGTGGGGCAGGCTGGTGGTGGCTGGAGCTTATGTGGGGCTCTTTCAGTAGCCTTGACTCTAGGGTATCATCACATTGGAGGAGAAGGCCTTCCTCCCTCCCAGACTAGGCCCAGGTCTGGTTGCTCAAAGACTGTAGAGATTGCAAATCTCTACATTGGAGATGAAGATAGGAAGAAATAAAAAGAGCTTCAGGCCCTGCTGGGATCCTTGGGGTTGGGGAATGGCAATGGACCTGAGGGACACATACCTTCCTACGACGGGTCTTGATCATGAACTCCCGGGCCAGGTGAGGAGCAGGCTGTGGCTCCAAGGGGCGGATGACAATGCTCTTGTCCAGAGGATCACCAGGTACAATCTGAATGGCAGACCACCAAGGCAGATTTGCAAGAGGACTCAGACCCAGGGGCAGGCTGCTTTTCCAGGAATATGCTACATCCCTCACTCAGGGCTTAGGAAGTGGGCAGGGCAGAAGGGGATTAGCCTGCTAGAGGTTGGGGGGCAGGCTGGCAAGCCTGTACTGTTTCCTTACCTGCCAATGGTGGAAGACAGACAAGGAAAAGGCTTGTCCCTGGGTATGAGTCCGGAGATCAGTCTCAAAGCCAAAAGAGTCGATGGCTGGAATGAAAGCTTTGATGGTGTAGAGAGGGGAGCCTGGGATGGGTGCATCCTGAGTCACATGTCCCCTGAGACAGAAAAACAAAGGCTGAGTCATACAGAGGCTAAAAGCCGAGTAGCAATCTGGCTTCTGCTGCCCTCAAATGCATGCCAGCCCAGAGTTACTACATACCATCAAAGAAAGAATAACCAAGAATGCCCTACAGACAACAGGAAAGTTTTCAGACTCTCAGCACAATTCACCATAAAGTCAAGGGGCAGCAACCCTTGGGCAGGTGACAGGAGTGTAAACAGTCATGGGGCAAAACCTACAGACATTCCCACTAATGACTTGCCTCAGCACTTTCCCTAGCAGTTCTCTGAGGAGGGCATCCAGGATGAAATCTCAAATTTTATTTATTTTTATTTATTTATTTTTTTGAGACAGAGCCTCAAGGTGTTACCCTGGATAGAGTGTTGTGGCATCACAGCTCACAGCAATCTCCAATTCCTGGGCTCAAGCGAGTCTCTTGCCTCCGCCTCCCAAGTAGCTGGGACTACAGGTGCCCGCCACAACACCAGGATATTTTTTGGTTACAGCCGTCTTGTTTGGCGGGCCTGGGCTGGATTCGAACCCGCCACCTCAGGTGTACGTGGCTGGTGCCTTAGCCCGTTGAGCCACAGGCGCCAAGCTGAAATCTCAAATTTTAATCTGTGCAAAAAGCCAGGGATTGTCTCATTCCTTTCCTACTTCCTTCTGGAAAACCAGCTCACTGAGTTTCTAGTGTGGCGCGTGAGGGGAGGCCAATCTCTACTGCAGGCTCTGCTTTTCTTTTCTTCTTTTTTTTTGAGACAGAGCCTCAAGCTGTCACCCCAGATAGAGTGCCGTGGCATCACAGCTCACAGCAACCTCCAATTCCAGGGCTCAAGCGAGTCTCTTGCCTCTGCCTCCCAAGTAGCTGGGACTACAGGCGCCCGCCACAATGCCCAGCCATTTTTTGGTTGCAGCCATCACTGTTGTTTAGTGGGCCCGGGCTGGATTCAAACCTGCCAGCTCAGGTGTACGTGGCTGGCGCCTTAGTCCGTTGAGCCACAGGCGCCAAGCCAGGCTCTGCTTTTCTTTCAGCACCCTCCTTAACATGCCTGAGGCTCTCACCTGCGCCTGGCCAGGACAGTATAAACCGCAGAGACACAATCTGCAGGGGCCTGGACCTCTACAAAGTAGTAAGGCTCCATCAGACGAGGAGTGGCCTGCAACAGAGCAGGAAGAAAGGGCTCCTCAGCTGGGGTAAGGCTGAGGAGACCCTCCCTAAAAGGCAGGCCAAGGGACTCCAGTCTTGAGGCCCCAAGAGCTTGGTCTTCCATTCAGCTCCCTGTCCAAAGACGCAGACAGTCCCGTACAGCCCCACTCTCTTACCATGAGGAAGGCAGAGTAGACAACTCTCCTGGCCGTGGGGATGATTTGGCCCCCACCCCGATGCAAGGGCTCCTGGGCAACTACTGCATCCAGTATCTTAAACTTGACGTTCCGAATCACTGCAAAGGAGATGAGGCAGCTAGTTGAGGAAAAGTGCTGGGGCTTGTCATGGGGCAATGGCAGAGCAGAGTCACAGCTGTCTTATAGCCACAAGAGATAAAGTACAAAATTATACTGGAGGTGGCTCTTCTATTTGAGTAAATAAGGCCTGGAAAGAGGCCAGAAGTTACGCATGTATTTAGTGCTTGTTTCAGACCACACTCAGACATATAGAGCTTTCCTAGAAGACGATGTGCCACTTCTGCAGGTAATTTAATTTTTTTGGTGTAGCAAAGTTCTGGGAATTGCACAGTTACTCCCATGAAGTCCAATAAGAGTCTATAAACTACTCCAATCTCATTGTCCTCTTGGTATCTTTCCCCAAACAAACCCAAAGCTAAGTCCTTCTCAGGAGTGAGAAGCAAATGCCAGCCTAGAAATGACTTAATTTTCCAAAATGTACCAAACAGAAGTACCAGGACAAGACATGGGATGGTCCAGTGCGCCAATTCCACCTCACACTCCCAGGTATATAGACCCTTGTGGACCATGCTGGGGGAGGTGCCAGTGGACTTACACTCATCACAGAGGGGCCCCTCCCTGGTTCCCCACTGGAAACCTTGAACGATGCTGTCCTTCACTGAGCCAAGAAGGGCCTTGTCCACCTGTATAGAAACATGAGACCTCCTTAGCAGTCACTCTGACAATAGCTGAAGAGTTTAGAGGAAGGAGAAGATACAACAGCTGTAAGGGGATACTCGCCTTCACCATAGGGCAAAAAATACTTTTGGGAAAAGAATATTTTGTAGTTTCTTCCACTTGAGAGCTAAGAGGCTGCCACATGGTTCCTACCAGTTCCACTATACCTCAGAGGGCAGAGTATCATCCACCAGGATGTTGGGGCCGGTGGCATCAGGGCCAAAAGCCCAAATGGAACGGGCAGCCAGCAGATCCCAGTCGTACTTGGTCTGGAAGAACTCTCCCAGCTTCTTCCTGGGGAAAGGAGGGGAAAATGGAGGTACAAGACTGCTCTCTATGACTGCTGGCTCCGGGAGCCCACAGACACTCCCTTTCTAGAGGAAAGTCACCTCATCCTAACCACATTGTACCTAGTACAGAGAAGTGGGGAGACACAGATGCTTCTCAGAGGATGTGTGGTATTAGACAACCGGCAGGTAAACCATGCCATCCTTACCTCCCTTCAGCCCTGGCATCAGAACCATGTTCTCACCTGTTCCACGTGATCTGGACCACCTCATTCTCTATGTCCTCAGCAAGGCCCTTCTCAAGAGGCTCAGCAATCATGGTGATCTTGTTCCTGTCAGAATGGAAATGGGTAATGACAAGGGTTAACAGGACTAGCAGAAGGGACATTCCAAAGAAAAGGGTAACACAGTAGACAGCTGAGCCAGTGACAGCAGGGAAAGCCACAGGGGCAGGGTACAGAAATAAAGGGGTCATCTTCTGTCTTCTTTCATTTGAATCAACCGGTCTTTAAAAAAGTAAGGTTTGTATTTAGAAGTCTCTTTTACCACAGTGCTGTGGTTGGGGTGGAGTTGGGGGACGGGGGGAGTGTCCTTGAGGCTGTCAGCCTCAGGGACACTGTGCCCCCAGCTTACTTCTTATTGGGTGTCTCAGCAAAGCACTTGAGAGAGGATGTTTCCACCACCGTCTCACAAAATGTGACAACTGGGTCAGCCACCTGGGAAACAGAAAATAAATTGTTGAAGCGAGGTCTAATTTTGTTGGAAGGACAACCTTCTACCTAAGGGAATTCTGAAGCTCCCTTGACACTATCTCTTGTGAAAACCCATCTGCCTTAATCAGCAGAAGTGACAAGTACAGCAGCAGGTTAAAAGAGCTGTCCATACTGTCACTAAAAAGTCTCAGAGGCTCAGCGCCTGTAGCTCAAGCGGCTAGGGTGCCAGCCACATACACAGGAGCTGGCAGGTTCGAATTCAGCCCGGGCCTGCCAAACAACAATGATGACAACTACAACCAAAAAAAAGAAATGAAAGAAAGCCAGGCATTGTGGCGGGCAACTGTAGTCCCAGCTACTTGGGAGACTGAGGCAAGAGAATTGCTTAAGGCCAAGAGTTGGAGGTTGCTGTGAGCCATGACGCCATGGCACTCTACCCAGGGTGACAGCTTGATGCTCTCCCTCAAAATAAATAAATAAATAAATAAAAAATAAAAAGCCTCAGAAAACTCAGTGTGATAAAGAAATTATATTCTGAGCCAAGGGTCAGTTTGGTATCAAATTAAGGCCTAAATCACCGTCTTCAAGGTAGCCTTCAACACGTCAACTGTCTACCACCATTCCTGGAACAACTCCTGTGGCTCTGACAGAGCCAGCACCATGGCTATGGAGAGCACTTATCCGATTCTCATCCCATAACACTTGGGTGTGCAGCTCCTCTCTGACACCACCACACACGGCCCTCTGCCACGGAAACCCAGTTTTATTCAGCACCAATCCTTGGCACATCAGTAGAAAAGTCTAGGAGGAGAGTATTAAAGGTTCTTGTGCCCAGTGCCACAGGGTTTTGGAGAAAATGTGTGTCTCAATTATGAAATGGAGGCCAAGCAATGCATGGTTTAACTGAGGGGCTATATCAAGGCATGACAATGAATTCAGGAGAGCCAGTTCCCACTCCCTTTTTTTTTTTGAGGCAGAGTTTTGCTCAGTCTTGCCTCAGCTGGAGTGTGATGGCATCATCATAGCTCACTACAACCCCAAACTCCTGAGCTCCAGCAATCCTCCTGCCTGAGTCTCCAAGTAGTAGGATAATAAGGTGCATGCTACCATGCCAGGTAATTTTTTCTGTTTTTTTTTTTTTTTTTGACAGAGTCTTACTTTATCACTCTCAGTAGAGTGCCATGGTGACACAGCTCATAGCAACCTCAAACTCTTGCGCTCAAGTGATTCTCTTGCCTCAGTCTCCCAAGTAGCTGGGACTATAGGCGCCCACCACAACGCCCGGCTTTTTATATTTTTGTAGAGGTGGAGTCTCACTCTTGCTCAGGTGGATCTTGAAACTCCTGAGATCAAGTGATCCTCCTGCCTTGGCCCCCCAAAGTGCTAAAATAACAGGGGTGAGCCACCATGCCCGGCCTCGAACTCTTTTTTTTTTCATGCTCTCTCTTTGACACTATCTACTCTGAGCCCTGATTACCACAGTAGAGATAACTGGACAATTATTTTCCTAACAAAGGATCAAGAATACTTTTGCCTTGGGAGACTTGAATTTAAACATATGACAAACCAGTTCTCAAAAACCTTCCCATACAAACAGTGACAGATCTGGGTGGTGCCTGTGGCTCATCGAGTAGGGCGCCGGCCCCATTTACTGAAGGTGGCAGGTTCAAACCCAGCCTTGGCTGAACTGTGAAACAGAAAAACAACTGGGCGTTGTGGCGGGCGCCTGTAGTCCCAGCTACTCGGGAGGCTGAGGCAAGAGAATTGGGCCTAAGACCAGGAGTTGGAGGTTGCTGTGAGCTGTGTGACTCCATGGCACTCTACTGAGGGTGATAAAGTGAGTCTCTGTCTCTACAAAAACAAAAACAAAGAGTGATAGATCTTGCTTTATACAAACAGATCTCCTCTTGTGTGCCCTCTCCTCCCTTGGAGCTTCCAGGGGAATCAAGGCTTTGGCCTCATGTAAAAAATCAGTCTGGAGCTGAGCACCCAGCTCCTGGCCAGGTCCTGCTCCTGGCCAGGTCCTGCTCTACCTTGATGTCTATCTCCGAGTACATCTTCCGCAAATCATGCATCACACAGTCCAGGTAAAGCTCCCCAGTACCCAGGATCACATGCTCGCCAGACTCTTCCACCTGAAACACAGGAGCAGAAACAAACAAAATCAAGGCTAGGACCCAAGAGAAGGGGCATATGAGAAACAGCTACTGCTTATTATCTGTTCTAGCCTCTTCAGGAAGGTTCTGTGTGGAGCATCTACTTATGAGTCAGTCCTCAAGAGACTGGGGCCACTCAGCACAGGGCCCCTGGGTGTGAGGTCAAGGATTTAATTCCCATCTTGGCCATTTATGAGGAAAACCCAACCCTGTGTTTATGGACATGAGCTAGCCCTTTAGTCCTCCTGGCCAGCTCTTCAGAAAGGTATACTGGCAGGCTTAAGAGTGTACAAGATCAGAGTAACTCACTTTTCCTTCTGTCTTTTCTGGAAAATCGATCCAAACCATACTCTCTAAGAAATACACTTTTCCTATCTAAACATATGAGGGCTGCCTGGAAAGTATCCAACATTGTAATTTTTTTTTTCTTGAGACAGAGTCTTGCTATGTCGTCCTCGGCAGAGTACTGTGGCGTCACAGCTTACAGCAACCTCAAGCTCTTGGGCTTAAGCAATTCTCTTGCTTTAGCCTCCCAAGTAGCTGGGACCGCCACAATGCCTGGCTATTTTTTGGTTATAGTTTTGTTGTTTGGCAGACCCAGGCTGGATTCGAACCCGCCAGCACCAGTGTATGTGGCTGGCACCCTAGCCGCTGAGCTATAGGCGTCAAGCCAACATCCAACCATGTAATATGAAAAATAGTATTAACAACTGCTAGATACTTTCCAGATAGCCCCTGTATTTGAGAAAACACACATACACAGATGCACGCATGTGCGTGTACACACACACACACACACACACACACACACACACGGGTCTTGTCCTGCCTTCATAGGCTAGCAAGCAACAGGCTGAGACCACTGCTGATATAGCTTGCTGGAAGTAGCAAATCAGAGATGCCTGATGGACATGAGGTGGCATGCAGCATAGCCCAGTTATCAGGGGCAGAGAGCCCAGCAGCTTCTGCAGGTCACGGGCATACCTTGGTGGTCAGGGATGGATAGCTCTTATTGACCTTACGCAGGCCATCAAGCATCTTGGGCAGCTCTGAGGGGTTGACTGGCTCCACAGCAATCTTGATAACAGATGTGGTATTGAACTTCAAGGGCCGGAAAATCTGGGCCTAAGATCCAGAGAAGTGAGGCATCTGACATGAGCAGGCACAGAAGGACAGAGAGAGAGGAGAGAGGGGAGCTGAGAACCTGATGAGAATCAGACTACTGTATTCCCCTGGTGCTGTGTTGGGGCAGCCTAGAGGGCCATTTATTCCCACGTATTTCAGAAGAACATAGAGAAGAAAAAAAGACACTTCTCCTAATTCCTAGCATCTGAACTGAGTACAGAGCTAATCCAGCCAGGTCAGATCTAGAAGTCCGGGGCCTGGAACCAGGAGGTGGTGGTGGCTGGATTATCCTCTGGGTTCTGACGCTCATGTGTGTCCCTGTAACACTTTAGCTTAACTAGTCAAACTAGTTGGCCTCTTCAAAAACTACCTCCTCATTGCCACGGGGTTCAGTTATGGTCGCTGTCTTCACAATTGGTTGATCAACACCTTCAATCAGAACCCAGTTGCCAGCAGGAACACGGTTCACCTCAATGTGGTACCTGCAGCAACATCCAATAAGCAGCAGTGGAACTTAGGCAGAGCAAAAGCACCACAGAAAACACTTCAAACTCCCCTCCCCCAGCTCGTCAATATTCTTCTTCCTTTTAGCAAATAGGGTGGATGTGGAAGAAGGACAAGGAGCCATCATTGGGGCAGAGTAGCCACATTAGGGAACAGGACTGCCTCGCTTTGACTTGCCTACTGAGATGCCCAGAGGCCCATGCTAAGTATGACTCTGCAGAACGGGATGCTGCACAGGATTTCGTGAGGCCTCTGAGTCAAAGAACAGATAGCAGAGATTGGGAAATTTCTTGGGGGAAGAAACATGAAGGTTAGGACTTGAATATAGACAAGGAATTGAAAAGTGGAGTACAAGGTACAAGTTCACACAAGCTATCTAAAATGCAAAGGCATGTTTTTTGGCGTTATCACAACAGTAGCTGCCTTTTGGCACTAGCAACCTTGAATAGTAAGATCTAGAGGAAAAATAATTTTTTTTTTTTAAGACAGTCTCACTATGTCGCCTTCTGTAGAGTGCCATTACGTTACAGCTCACAGCAACCTCAAACTCTTAGGAAGGTTCTCAACCTTCCTAATGCTGCGATGTATTTTCATTGTTACAAAGGGGTTGCGACCCACAGGTTGAGAACCGCTAGTTCAAGTGATTATCTTGCCTTAGCCTCTCGAGTAACTGGGACTACAGGCACCTGACACAATGCCCGGCTATTTTTTGTAGTTATCATTGTTTGTTTGGCAGGCCCGGGCTGGGTTTGAATCCACCAGCTCCAGTTTATGCGGCCAGTGCCCTAGCTGCTGAGCTAAAGGCGCCAAGCTAAGCAAAGGTCATCTTACGTCCTGTTGTACAGGGCCAGGAAGTTACTATGCCTTCAAGGAGGACCACCCCTTCCAGCTCCTTGAGGGGAGACCCAGGATAGAGGGCAATGCATGTCCCTATAGGCTCTGATTAGCGGTACCTGGCCACAGATATCCAGAGGCGGCCCACGGTGCATATCTGGGAGTCTTCCTCATCCTCCAGAGTGTAGTTTTCTCCTAGCACCTTCACAGGCTGCCCAGCATGGATGGTGCCACTTAGCACCCGACCAAAGGCATGAAATTGAACTCCATCATCTGTACTATACATCTTGGTAGTGTGGCACATCAGGGGACCCTAGAAAGGAGGACAGAATACACCTTCAATCACATCTACCCTTTGGGGAAGTACCATTGTCCCTGCCTCCTTTGATAGAATGATATGAGCTCTATGAGAGCTAGAAGAAGATAAGGCAATCTCCTGGGAAAATTCTAAACCATGCTCTACCTCTTCCCTCTAAGGAGGGGTTAACAGGTGACATAGACATAGCAAGAAAAATTCTCTTCCTTGTTCTGGGAGGGTGAGAGCATTGGGGAAGAGAGGTTTAGTATGGCAGATTGGCACTGCTGACAAGATTATTTGTTCCAAATTTCCTCTGAAGATGTAACTTATAATTTTCATCTGGCTGTATGTTTATGACAAGAAACTAGATTGCCTCAGGAATGGCTGGGAAAGATGTTTTTAAAAGCCAGGACTGATGAGATTAGCTATCTTTGTTGAATCTTTACTATCTGCCAGGCAACATGCTAAATACAACCAAAACACTTCCTCAATCTTTATTTTTATTTATTTTTTTTTTGACAGAGCCTCAAGCTGTCACCCTGGATAGAGTGCTGTGGCATCACAGCTCACAGCAACCTCTAATTCCTGGGGTCAAGCGAGTCTCTTGCCTCTGCCTCCCAAGCAGCTGGGACTACAGGCGCGCGCCATAACGCCTGGCCATTTTTTGGTTGTAGCCGTCATTGTATCATTGTTGTTTGGCGGGCTCGGGCTGGATTCGAACCCACCAGCTCAGGTGTATGTGGCTGGTGCCTTAGCCTGTTGAGCCACAGGCTCTGAGCCTATTTGTTTGTTTGTTTTTTTTTTTAAGAGTCTCACTTTGTCGGCCTCAGTAGAGTGCTGTGGCATCACAGCTCACAGCAACCTCTAGCTCTTGGGCTTAGGTGATTCTCTTGCCTCAGCCTCCCAAGTAGCTAGGATGACAGGTGCCTACCCCAGTGCCTGACTATCTTTTGTTGCAGTTTGGCCGGGGCTGGGTTTGAACCCGCCATCCTCAGTATATGACACTTGCACCCTACTCACTGAGCCACAGGTGCTGCCCTATTTATTTGTTTTTTTCAAGCAATCCACCTGCCTCACCCTCCCAGAGTGCTCGGATTATAGGCATGAGCCACCACACCCACCCTCCTCAATCTTCTTTAACTCTCATAACAACCACTCACATCCACTCACATATTATTGTCCTCGTATTTTAGACCAAGACCTTGAGACTCAGAGGGCAATGTTCCCAAGGTAATACCACTAACAGTGGCAACACCAGGCTTTGAATTCAGGTCTGCCCCTGCCTACACTCATGTGGAGGGGCTCATGTGGACGGGAAGAAGGCATCATCCTGTGACCAGAAATCAACATCCTTCCCTAGGAGGGGACAACAATCACAGACCCAGGGGGCCACATTTTCTTACATCAGGGTCGCAGTCACTCATGGCCTCGCCAAGGTCGGAGTCCACTCCGCCAGTGTAGGTGTGCTCAATCTTGGGCTTGGCGCCCACCTTTGGAGAAGGGATATGCTGCACACACATGTCCACAAAGCCTGTGGAGGGAGAAGAGAAAGCCATTACTTTATTCTCACAGAGAGAAGTGAGCTGGAGTTATTGATCCACTCTTGATATATCATCAGAAAGATAAAAGTGAGGGGACCGATTTTTAGCTCTAAAAGCTATGGCATTATGAAAAGCTATGGCATTATGATTCTAGGGAGAAGTGACAGCCTGTTTTCTAGGAGTATGCTGCTAAAAGACTTGGAGTCACACTGATCTCAGAGAACAGCAAGAATCAGGTCTCAGTGTTACATGATTCCTTGGAACTCAGCTAACAAAAAGTTTAAAATACATCAATCCATGAACTTTTTTTTTTTTCCCCGGACAGAGTCTTAAGCTGTCACCCTTGGTAGAGTACCGTGGTGTCATAGCTCACGCAACCTCCAACTCTTGGTCTTAAGCGATTCTCTTGACTCAGCCTCCCAAGTAGCTGGGACTACAGGTGCCCGCCACAACGCCCGGCTATTTTTTGGTTGTAGTTGTCATTGTTTGGTGGGCCTGGACTGGATTCAAATCCACCAGCTCCAGTGTATGTGGCTAGTGCTCTAGCCGCTTGAGCTACAAGCGCCAAGCCCAATCCATGAACTTTTAATGAATATAAGCATCTACTAAACATTCATCATTGAGCTAAATAAGAAACCCATCTCTTGGCTCGGCGCCTGTGGCTCAAGTGGCTAAGGCACCAGCCACGTACACCTGAGCTGGCGGGTTCGAATCCAGCCCGGCCCGCCAAACAACGACGGCTACAACCAAAAAATGGCCGGGCGTTGTGGCGGGTGCCTGTAGTCCCAGCTACTTGGGAGGCAGAGGCAGGAGACTCGCTTGAGCCCAGGAATTGGAGGTTGCTGTGAGCTGTGATGCCACGGCACTCTATCCAGGGTGACGGCTTGAGGCTCTATCTCAAAAAAAAAAAAACCCATCTCTTCTTTCTAGATCTACTTAGAACAATCCCCAAGTTGACTCTTCTTCGAGAAACACCACGTTTCTATTCAATAAGATACCCGGTTTACCCAACAGATTAATAAGCCATACACAGAAACCCTGCCTTGGCACACTGGGATAGACATGTGTGCCTTTAACTGGTATCTCCTGGAGAGAAGGCCAGGATAAACTATTAAAACTACGCAGTTTGGACGTTTAGACACCTAATACCTACCAGACTTAGAACCAGAGATTGCTGTGATAGGACTCTTAGCCATCACTTTTTCTACCTCTCTGATTTCACAGGTGAGAAATGAGTCTCAGAAATATTAGTAGGCTAGAGCAGGGTTGGCCCATGGCGTGGCCAAGGCCACGACAGGCTCAAGACTCAAGTCCAAGGCCAGGTGTGGTGGCTCATGCCTGTAATCCTAGCACTCTGGGAGGCTGAGGTAGGTGGATTGCTTGAGCTCACAAGTTCAAGACCAGCCTGAGAAAAGTGAGACCCCCTTCTCCACTAAAAAACAAAAACAAAACAAAACAAAAAAAACCCAAAAAATGGCAAGAGGATAGCTTGAGAAGCAAAAGTTGGAGGTTGCTGTGACCTATGATGCAACAGCACTCTACCCATGGCAACGGCTTTAGACTGTCTCAAAAAAAAAAAAAGACTCAGGTCCAGCGCTCTTTTTACTATTTTGCCTGCCTAACTCCCTACCCAAGTCTCCCTAGTTTTTGCCTAGTATTTTCCAATATTTCACATCACCCAAACGTCCACCTTCCTGACAGCCTCCTGGCAAATAAGCCAGAACCTCAGAGTCTACCTCCCCCTCTTCTTCACTTCACTGCTCCTCCCGGGAGGGAAATGCAATTCCTCTGGTTTCTTTTTCCTTTCCTTTTCTTTTTTTTTGGGGGAGGAGAGGAGCAGAGTCTTGCTCTGTGGCTCAGGCTTGAGTACAGTAGCATCAGCCTAGCACAGCAACCTTGAACTCCTGGGGAAAGCAATCCTCATGCCTCCACCTCCTAAGTAGCTAGAACTACAGTGTGTACCAGTATGCTCAGCTAATTTTTTTTTATTTTTGGCAGAGACGGGGTCTTGCTCTTGCTCAGGCTGGTCTCAAACTTCTGAGCTCAAGGGATCGTCTTACCTCAGCCTCCAGAGTGCTAGGATTACAGGTGTGAGCCACTGTACCCAGCCCTCCTTTAGTTCCTAATATAGCATTTTTGGTGCCATCCACTAAGGAAGCAAGCTAGGAAAAAATACAGGCATTCTGCATTCCAGCCTATAGTTTGTTTAAGAGTCCCAGCTTTCTGACCACCAGTGCAGGGTATGGAAGAGTTGCCACGACACAAATGGCAGGACATGAAGATGGCAGTGCTAAGGGGTCATGAGCTTTTTATTACCTGTGAACTCGCCAAAAAACTTTTTGCAGACCAGCCTGAGCAAGGGGCGGATGTTCAGCTTTAGCTCTTCCTTGGTGAGGTGGATGCCAAGCTCATCTAGAGTCCTTGGGAGGCTGGTGTCCACGTCACCCACAACCTGTGAAGATACCAGATACCACTCAGCTGGGCAGAGACAGCCCCAGTGTGGTGCTACAGAAGACAAGGGAAGGGCAATGGGCTATCTTAAGAGCTCCTGCACCAGTTTCTTTTCTACAGAGAGATCTTGGCAAGGACAACAGTTTAGTTTCAGTGGATCTTTGATACCTACTCTTCGAATCAAACCTGGGCGAAGCTGACTTGGTTAAATCCCCACACACCAGCCAATAATCTAAGCACTCAAATTGATCACTGTCAGTGCTGCCCCCTGGCGTCTGAAAAGCAACCTCTCACCCCACTGAGGAAATCCCTCACCTCTCTGTATTTAGACTTCTCAGATTTGGAGGATCTCTGCACTGGAAGGAACCAAAAAAGGTCACCTAGCAGACCATCCTGTGGGGACAGGGCCAAGCTAAATCATGCTCAGCAGACTCAAGGTCTCTACTGAGACATGTTCTATAAATTACTTTTATTAATCCAGTCCTGTCTGACACAAGATACTAAGTATTTTTCAGCACTAATAAATTCAGGTCATTACTTTGTCTTGTTGCTATGTTTTGCTGTTTTGTCAGCTGGAATGGCCACACACATTTTGTGCCTGTGTGTCCACTGTACACAATGCTTATAAAACACCTGAATATTTTATTACTGTCTTGGGAGAAAGGTCTGAAAATTCCCAGACAACATTTTTACTTGCCCTTTGGGCCTAGTCCTGTATTTTAGGTAGCACAAATCCATATAAACATAATGTTAAATTCTTTTCTTCACAGTATTCCACAAGTTTAACTACATCCTTACCACTTCCTGATGCATCCTTTCGATCTGACAAACATCACATTGAGTACACACATGCCCAGAATAGTCATGAAAAAAAAGTATGTATTCCTTCATGGCTGCAAAATACTTCATTCTATAGGCTATACTAGAATTGATCTAATCAGATTGATGGACGTGACTGGTAAACATTTCATTTAACCCTAATTTTTTTCTTTTCCTATTTCATAAACATCTTTATTTATATAAATAACCTGGAAGATTTTCACAATTTTATCTGTAAGTTAAATTCCCATAACTGATGTGATTAAATGCCATTCTTTTTTTTTTTTTTGTGAGACAGAGTCTCAAGCTGTCGCCCTGGGTATAGTGCCGTGGCATCACGACTCACAGCAACCTCCAACTCTGGCTCAAGTGATTCTTTTGCCTCAGTTTTTCTGTTTTGTTCAGGCTGGTCTCGAACTTGTGAGCTCAAGCAATCCACCCGCTTCGGTCTCCCAGAGTGCTAGGATTACAGGCGTGAGCCACTGCATCTGGCCTCTGAGGTGCCACATTCTTCTCAACAGTTAAGGGTGGCACCTGTGGCTCAAAGGAGTAGGGCATTGGCCCCATATGCTGGAGGTGGCAGGTTCAAACCCAGCCCCGGCCAAAAACCGAAACAAAAAACAACAACAAAAAAACCCAGTTAATATCTGTCCCCAAACTTTCTCTCCGTTATACCTTTTCTTTCTTTCTTTCTGTCTTTTGTACCTTCTCCCTTTCCTCAGATTTCAAATACACTTCAAGTAGTGTAGTGTTCGAGATCCAGAAGACGATTACTTAATAAACAATGGGGAGCCGGGCGCGGTGGCTTCATGCCTGTAATCCCAGCACTGTGGGAGGCTGAGGAGGGAAAATTGCTTGAGCTCAGGAGTTCGAGACTCGCCTGAGCGACAGTGAGACCCTGACTCATGAAAAAAATGGAAAAACCCAGCCAGGCGCCGCGGCGAGCGCCTGTAATCCCAGCGGCTTCCGGAGGCTGAGGCAGTGGGATGCCCACAGCCCGAGTCAGAGGTTGCACTGAGTTACCACGCCCACTGCACTCTGCTCAGGGGCATAGGGTGGCACTGTGTCTCAACAACAAAAAAAAATAAACAACTGGGAACCAACCTCCCTCATACTTAGGAATATAAACCTGAGCAGCTTAGGGGCAGAGGGAAGTCTTTTCCATGTTGTGCTTAGAACAGCAGATCTGAACTCGGTGGCCTGACACTCACCTGAGCAAGGATCTTATAAAGGGGCTCCAAGATAAACTCCACAAAGCTCCTTTGAGAGCTGCTGGTAGGGGCCTTTTTTGTGAACTTTCGCCTAAAGAGGAAAAGAAGAATTCTGAATGACTCAGGAAGGAAAAAGCAGTGTCACTGACCCCAAGGGACTGTTGTTTCAGTTCGGAATCTAAGCAGGAGCCCGGGGGAGGAATGTGAGCATGACTGTAAAGTTTCCAGAGATTCCTGAGAAGAAACATGGTTATGACTCTCCTGCGTGCCTGAGCTGCAATGTGGGACCTCAGGAGAAACAGCCTCTCACCCGATTAGAACTTAGGATGTCAGCCCTATTGGGGGAGGAAAGATGGTAGTTTATGTCTAAGAAAAAAGTTAAGTTTTAATCTTACGAACTCTCTTTTTTTTTTTTTTTTTTTAATTGTTGGGGATTCATTGAGAGTACAAGAAACCATGTTACTAATCTTACGAACTCTTTCTCTATGTGTTCATGCTTACTAGGGGAAAAAGGATCACACCTCCAAAGTCATGTCTCACAATCTACTTACGTCTTAGGGTTGAAGTAGATGTCACCCCAGAGTCTTTTAGCAAATTCCTGGTAATTAATGTCACCTATAGAAGAAGCCACATAATTATAATCTACCTAGCAAAGTGTTTGTTCAAAATTCTGTTTCAGGTGCCACAAGGGGTTCATTCATAGCTGAGGAATTCTAGCACCATGTTTCTGCTAGACATTTCCTCCTAGCCAGGCAGGCAGAGACACTGAGGCATAAAAGACAGGGCTAGCCCAAAGCTGGCAAGGCTGTGCTGCATGGACGCAGAAGCACTCGGGTTTACTGTAACTGCTAGTCAGACTGAACCAAACGACCAGGGTTTTAAAATATGACATGTTCCAAGTCAAGAGCTCCTATAACAACATTTAACTAGAAGACTAACATCACTAACTATCTCCTTGGACGTTTCTACCCAAAAGTCTCATTTTGGATGGCATAAAGGGAATATACATTCCTCTTCAGACTTGTCTATCTCTATTAGTAAGGCTACCACTGGCATGTCATCCAAGCTCAAAATCTTACTCTTCTTCACTTTTTAAAATTACCAAATCTCCCCCTCCTCACCACATTATTCGTTCCTGAAACTTTAATTTCTTTGTGAACGATCGTACATTTTACCCCCTCTATTGCCGCACTTACCACACAGTTTAGTCACTGGACTTAATAATCATGGGACTGAACTTTTTTTTTTGAGACAGAGCCTCAAGCTGTCACCCTGGATAGAGTGCTGTGGCATCACAACTCACAGCAACCTCCAATCCTGGGCTCAAGCAAGTCTCTTGCCTCCGCCTTCCAAGTAGCTGGGACTACAGGCGCCCGCCACAACGCCCAGCCATTTTTTGGTTGCAGCCGTCATTGTTGATTGGCGGGCCGGGCTGGATTTGAACCCGCCAGCTCAGGTGTACGTGGCTGGCGCCTTAGCCTGTTGAGCCACAGGCGCTGAACCGGGACTGAACTTTTTGAATACTCACAAGAATCGGGCTCCAGGCCAGTGGCTCAAGACTAATTCTAGCGCTTGGAGAGGCCAAGGAGGGTAGATTGCCTGAGCTCACAGATTTGAGACCAGCCTGAGTAAGAGCGAGACCACGTTTCTAAAAATAGACAGGCATTGTGGCAGGCACCTGTATTCCCAGCTACTCAGGAGGCTGAGGCAAGAAAATTGCATGAGGGTCAGCGCCTGTGACTCAAGCGGCTAAGACACTAGCCACATATACCTGAGCTGGTGGGTTAGAATCCAGCCCAGGCCCGCCAAACAACAACAGCTGCAAACAAAAAATAGCCGGGTGTTCTGGCAGCCGCCTGTAGTCCCAGCTACTTAGGAGGCAGAGGCAGGAGAATCGCTTGAGCCCAGGAGTTAGAGGTTGTTGTGAGCTGTGATGCCACAGCACTCTACCCAGGGTGACAGCGTGAGCCCTAGAGTTTGAGGTTGCTGTGAGCTATGACACCACAGCACTCTGCTGAGGGCGACAAAGTGAGACTCTGTCTCAAAAAAAAAAAAAAAAAGAATAGGGCTCTAGTACATTTTAAAGTTTTGATAAATGCTTACTGAAAGAATGAATGAATCTCTCAAATCCATCTCTTCTTTTCAATCTCACAAATAACACTAATCCAATTCTCATAGTGATATATCTAAATATTGGTAAAAATGTTGGAATAGGTGGCCCTTCCTGTATGCCATCCTCCCTTTGGTTTATCTTTCATAAGTTTACAGATTTTACCTGCCCCAATTTAAAACTACTCTTAAGTGCTGCTTACCGGATAAAGTTTAAATTCTTTTTTTTTTTTTTTTTTTGAGACAGAGCCTCAAGCTGTCACCCTGGATAGAGTGCCGTGACATCACAGCTCACAGCAACCTCCAATTCCTGGACTCAAGCGAGTCTCCTGCCTCTGCCCCCCAAGTAGCTGGGACTACAGGCGCCC
>CAUYRH010128451.1:0-18813 GCA_963574655.1 Perodicticus potto | reverse complement strand
TAGTGATTTAAAGGCCATGAAGGCTATGTTAAATAGTTTAATGAAAATATTTTAGATTGTATATAAAGTCAGCACATTGTGCCCCATGATTGCACCAATGTACACAATTATGATTTAATAAAAATTAAAAAAAAAAAAAAGAAATATACCCCCCCCTTTTTTTTTTTTTTGTAGTTTTTGGCTGGGGCTGGGTTTGAACAGGCCACCTCTGGCATATGGACCTGGCGCCCCACTCCTTTGAGCCACAAGCACTGCCCAATCCCCCTATTTTTTATACTCATTAGTTTTATTTTTTCTTTCATCCCTTCATGTTAACATAATTTATTTTGCAAAACCTATGTATTAGACAATTATGTTTTTATTTTAGCTTTAAATTTCAAATAATATTGTGAGTTTATTAATGAATTGTATATTCATTTCCTGTGGTTGCTATTGTAAATTACCACAACCTGTAAGTCCAGAAGTCTGCAGTTTGTTTCACTGTGCCTTAATTAAGGTGTCCACATTACTGTATCCTCTCAGAGATTCTAGGGATGAAATGTGTCCTTTGCCTTTTTCAGCCTCTGGGACTGCCAGCAGTTCTTTGTATATGGCCATATCAATAGATTCTTCAAATTTCTCTTTCAGCTCAGTGTTCACATTGTTTTGTCCTCTATGTGTATCTATTTCAAAATTTCTTTGCCTCTCTTATAGGGACACGTGTGATTCCATTTAGGGATCATGTTGTTGTACATATGCCTAGAAATACAATTGAATATAATTGCTGGGTGTGGGGGATGTGAATTTGCAAATTTGGAGGTAATGACAAATTGTCTTCCAGGATGGTTTCACTAATATACCCTTACAACAGCAATGTATGAGAGATCTTGGGAATCCACATTTTCCCCAACACTTAGTATTATCAGAGTTTTGGAGTTTCATCAATTTATTGGCTACAAAATTGTACCTCATTATGGTCTGGATTTGCCTTTCATTGACCAATAGTACTTCATTGACCATATTATTGTTCATATGAATTTTTTCCTCATTTAAATATTTGTATTTATTTACTTTTACATACACTTTCTTCTTTTATTGTTGATATGTTAGGAGTTTTTAAGATATACTCTGCATAGTAATCTTTTTTTATTACGAACATCTTTTCCTGAATTATGGCTCTCCCCCTACTTCACTTTCCTGTAAGATATTTTGGATGAACAGATTTTCTTGTTTCTAATTATTATGAATTAAGAAATTTGTCTGTACTGCAAGGCCTTAAAATATTCCTCTATATTTTCTTTAATGTTTAAATGTTTAAGAGTTTAAAATTTTTGTTTTACATTTTCAATCTTTATTCCATTTATAGTTTTTTTTTTTTTTTATGTCATGGGATAGGAGTCAAATCGTTCTTTTTCTATGATGGATAACTTCTTTTAAAGTTCCATTTGCTAAACTGTCCCTACTTTTCCCACCTTTTCATATATAAAATTTCTATTCTTGAGAACTTCTATTTCTGGGCTTCTCCCAGAAATTGGTCAATTTACCTAACACTATTTCCAATCATGATATTAATTTTTATAGTTTCTTTAGAAGCCCTCATTGTTAGAAATCCTTTAAACAACTTTTTAGGTTAAAAAAGTTCTTATAATTCATAGATAAAGTATATGTTACATGTAGTATTAAATATTTTTCTCACAAAATATAAATATCAAAAGGCACGGAGTTCATTCTGAAAACAGATGTTTGTTAAATATTCTAATACAGAGAAAAATTAAAATATCTTCTTAGTATTGGTAACACTGAGATTTTACTTCTAGTGTCAGTATATTTTAAATTAAAAAAAATATGTTTCAAATTTCAAGTTAGTATTCACTAAGGATACTGCTTGCTGCTTATTTTTCTAACTAGAAAATGGGCCTGACACAGTTTATACTTCAAGGTGAATTTTTGGTAATATAAAATGACACATCTAATATCCTCTGATTAAATGATATTAAATTTATTTAGCATTTGCATATGCTTGAGATTTTAATCAGTTCTAAATATTTAAGTTTTAGCACATTAAGACATTTACTTTTCCTTAGGGGTACATTCAAAGTTGTTTCTGATAAGTTGGTTTGTCTGCAAAAGATTCTCTTGGTGAAAGGAAAAGTATTGTATCTGATGACTATACCTTTATAGATACAGTGTCACTCAGGAGGAGACCAAATATGCTTGAGCATGGACAATAGAGTTTGGCTTCAAGTCCTTGATATACACATGCCATCTAGCCTACCCGATATGCTAGAGCAGCTTAAATAATGTACTGATATCACCAAGTTTAATCACCACTAACTCCTAGCTGAAACTAATTGTTTGGACCTTGAACTTCATTAAGTCCACTTTTTGAGAGTGATGGTTTTTGAGAGGTCAGGTCATAACTGGAATTCTGATATAAAACATCATACCCTGAATCTATCCCCTGGATTTTTCCAAATTTCTCAGTATATATAGTTAAGCTAGATATACCCACGCATCATCACCAGCTGAATCCCTACATCAACATGTTGACCATGTTGAATAAGATCATGTAGTAGGAATAGCCAAAACTATTCTGGAATGCTTGTCCTGATCAAAAGAGCAACACGAGTGCGGATCCCACTGACAAAGTGCTCTGTGCTCCCTCTTTGCCTGGTTTACACATGGAAGCAGCCAAACACTCTCAGTCCTGGTATAGGGGACAGATAGAAGAGGGGGTTTTTGCTCTTTTCAGGTTCTAAAGTGGGAAATAGTTCAACTAAATACATATAATAGGAAATTCTCCAGACATGGACAAGTATATCATATTGTAGCCAGCTAAGGAAATGCAAGTATAATTTCTCCAAGATTACAAAGCTAAGTGAAAAAGCTGAATTCAAAAACTGAATCTTTCTGCCCTATAACACTGCCACCCTAATTGACTAAAATATAAAATATCAATGACACTGCATATGATTAGGAGATAACAATAATATTAATTCCTTGGATTTATATTATTATTTAAAAAATCAAATCCTAAATCACTATAATAGTTGTTTGTTCTTAAAAACCTTAGTAGTTTAAAGCAAATTTATTACTTTATTTAACAGGTGACTAAACTGACATAAAGGTAAATTAAATGACTTCTCTATGGTCAGAGAGTTGTAGCTTTAGCTGTATTTGTTTTAACTCTTTTTCAATCCATTAACATCCATTACCTGCTGTCTGAAGAGAAAGGATATGGCTGAAAAGTAGCACATTGAAGGTGAATGATATGTTTTCCGTGCGGAAAATCTTTGTATGATGTCAGTGTTAATAACAGGAAAACTGAAATTTAGGATACATAAAAAATAATGGATTTGGTCAGACTGGGTCATGAAATGATTAGAGCTGAATTCACTTACCGCAGCTTTAAGTAACGCAAAGTCCAGCTTAGTACAGGTCCCTGAAAGGGAAAGGTACTTTGAAAACTTCTTGGCATATTTCCACTTTAATAATCCAAAACCATCTGTGAAAACAAAACTGGTATTATAGGCCTCCACTAAATGGATTACATGTTTCTTAGCTGACACCTGTTCAGAGCACTTAGGTATTAGGTGACTCAGGGATCTAAACCACATCTATATCTATTGAGTGAGCTTAGACATGAATTTAAATGTCAGGAAACAGTGGCAATTGTAGAGCAAAAAAAAATTATAATTATTTTAAGTTTCTTGAATTTGAGATTATCAAAGGCAAACATCTGTACTTGTCTAAAACAGCATAATTTATGAAATACTTTCACAATACCACTACACTGTGAAGCACTGGCTACTATTCAGACAGTGGAATTATGTTGTTGAGACATCACAGGCTAATCAGCCATGGAGTCAGGAGGGGTCCTCAGATCTGCTGGACTGCACAACTCAGGGACTCTCCGCAGTACTGGGCATGCCTGGCCTGTCTAGCTCAATGTGGTGCCCCTGGGACTTAAGGTAATGGTGCCTACTCTTGAGTTTTCTTTACCTTGCTTGTACTGTCTATGGCCCAGAGAAGAATCTAGAACTAAAGATAAGCATAGGCTTGCATTTTATTATAGTTTCACTTGTAGGAATGCACTGAATCTTAAAAAACAAACTGAGTAATGAAGAAGCAATAGCAAAAAGTAAACAAGAGGGTACACAAGGAATAAGAAAATACAGCTCACACTCTAGTAATACTTCACAATTTAAAGAACTCAGAATCACTCAGGCCTCCAATCTACAGGAGAGTGTTTCCAAACTTGGATTCTTTTGGATATGTGGACTGATGACATACTTCATAGTCATGAAGACTGAGGAACAACTATCATCCATCTCTTGAACAGAGTAACATGTTTTAGGATAAACCCAGGCTGAACTAAGAAGGAGGAGTATTTAGGGGGCAATAGCATGAATAGTCCAGTGAATACGGCTGTAGAGAAATGCACGCAGAAAAATCAAAGTAGGAGTGGGTATTTGTAGGGGTTTTTTTTGTTGTTGTTCTTTAGAACAAGCAGATGGAAAAGGGGTGAAGTTGGGCATCCTGGAAGAAACACAAAAGCAGGTGGAATTTTTTATAGACTTTCTCTTTCCACCCACCGAATTGGGAACCCTACTGCCCAATATATGGTCTTGTAAGGAGATGTTTGGTAAGAAATGAGCTCGCATAAATATTATGAATCTAGATAAGTCTCTAGGTTCTCCTTTTAGGTAATGTATTTGTAATTTGGTACGCTGATGGGAAACATTTTTTGGAGGAGGCACTTCAGCACTCCTAAGTGCCTTTTTTTTTTTTTTTTTCTTAATAAAGAGATAGGAGGAAGTAGAAATGGTCCTTGGTCCCAGAAAATAATTGTCCTCTTTAATGAAATCTTATTCCTGGTTTAGCAAATAGAAGAGACACATAGAAGAAAGTCTCTTAAAGGAGAAAACGTTTGGGAGTGACTGTTTGAAGACATTTTACCCTATTGCAGTGTCTCCCAGACTTTATAAGAATCACATGAAGTAGCTTAAGAAAAATATAGATACCCAGGTTTTTTCAGCAGAGACTTTGATTCAGAGGATCCAGAAGAGCTTGGGAATTTTAATTTTTAACAAATTTCCAGGAGATCCTGAAGCACGTGGTTTTGAGAACCAGCGACGCTCCCTAGACAGGCATCACACAGTAATCTTATTTAGTGCAACAGCAGCTAAGTTCTTAAAAGTATGTGTGGCACAGCGCTAAAGCCTAAAATTGAAAAAGGTGGTGGAGAACCTGAAAGGAATTGCAAATGGCTGGACCAACATGGCTTATGGTGAGGTCTGATAGGAAGATTTTTCTTTGAAAGGAAAAAAATGAGTGACACAAACATAAAGCTTTGCATTTTTTCATCCTAGTAGGTTGCTTTTTAGATATCGCTTATCTTTTGAAATGGTTCCCCAATCATATCATTTGTACCAATGGTTGGTAGGTGGTGATTTCAGAGGTGCTTTGTCAATTACAGCTGTACATAGAAAAAATTCAGCCCTTTTGGTAATATAAATATCCATCCAAAGGGGCAGTGTTTTAATATGACTTTTAATAAAATATATTCATATGGAGATATTTTTGTATCTCAATTTATAAAGCATATCTACTTCTGTTATAAATTCTCTGAAAAAGTGCTTAGTAGTTTGCTTATAGTTCATAAAACAAAAGGGCTGTTTCTTAGAGAATTGAAAACAATAAATAAATATAGAGTTACCTCATATCCTTCTGGACACTGGCCATCATCGTGAGTTTCTGAACTAGTGTAGGCTGTGGACTTGAAGTTAGACTTGCCATGTGGACTTGCCATGTGACCAAGACTTACTGACTAAATCATATTCCACTAAGTAAGAAAAAAGGAGCCAAACTAAAAAATACATAGAAAACTCTATCCTTACGTGACCTTTTCTTTGTGGAAAAGAAAACATGACAATAATTTTTAAGGCTATTAATATATACACCGTTGAAATTGTTTCCAAAGGAAATTCATAGGACTAGGATGTCATGTTAGTGAAATGAAAAATGTTAGAGTGAAATACGACAAAGTCTAGTGCAATGTACTGCAGGGGAAAATGGAATGTGCGTTCAAAGAAAAACAAGGGAAATATAAGAAATGAAGCTGGGAAAAGACAAAAGGGATTTTTGATGATGGGAACTCACAGGGGTAAATGGACTAGGGTGATTTCAAGGTGAAGTCTTGTGAAAGGGGAGGTGATGATTGTGAGATTCTAGAGCTGGGAGAGGTTTGACAGATAAATCATATTCTGCCTGACATCTTACCTTTCAGCTGTGATTCTGCCATAGAAATCACAGAGAAGTCTCTGGACCCTATTCATGAAACACAGGCTACATCTTTAATCCTTTCACTTTGTGCCTTTTTTTTTTTTTTTTTTAACTTAGTACCATGTCCCACTCTATGTTCTGGTCTTGAACTTAATTACTTATTCACCTATGTTTACCTCTGCCTCATGCTCTGGACTTGACAGTTACATTAAAGCTTCAGCCATGATCATGCCCTTCTCTCCACGTTTGATCCAGCCCTTGATACCCTCATTTCCTTACACACCCCTACCTGCCCACAGCCCATTTCTTTTTGCCTGTGATCAAGACTTACATAAAGAAGTTCGACTTATTAATTTTAAAGCTAACTAAATGAAGCCCTATAGAAGTTAAATGGCTTACCAAAGTCATTCAGCTGACTGACCAGGTCTAATTATATTCATTCTAGCTCTTTCTTTACCAATTCTCTCTTTAGTCCTTATAATTCCTTAACACACCCGGTAGATACATACATTTAAAATCTAGTTCTCCTGGCAGAATTCTTGAAAGAATTTCTTTTGTCATTGCACTTCCCAAATAACAACACATTGGCCTTTCTTGTGTATGACACAGTGCTGCTTTGGTCACATTTGTGCTCACGTTTCTTCTTTTCTTAGGTACTTCTTGCTATTTTATTTATGCCACTGGAAGATTTAAAAGCATTCTGGCTTATTGAAGAGGACAAGTTTAGGATGCGACAAATATGTTGCATGTTTTTAAAGCCAGCATAATGCTGGAATGCTTAAACGTGCTTAGTCTAAATAATTCACAACACACAGTATTACTTTTTAGTTCAGCAGTAGCTAAGCTCATAAAAATGTATGGTCCATAGCCCTAGTGGCTAAAATTTCAGAGATGGAAAACCTGAAAGGAATTGCAAAGAGCTGAATAAAAATGACTGTCCATATCATGAGGTCTGATAAAAATTGCCCATTTCCACTTTGCCCTGCACCATAATGGATTTAGAGTTAGCCACTGTCTTCTAAAGTGACATCATCTTCTAAAATATTCGGGCCTATCCATGCTAACTCGATATTCATGTTCCAAATAAGAAATAACGGCCTCTGTCGAGGTGGAGGGAAATTGGGTGTCTGAAGTAATGGAAGCCAAGAGGAAGGCTTGTATGAAGTACCTTTGATGTATAAATCCAAGGTTTTGAAATTTCAGGCAGATGGTCAAAATGTAACCCTATACATAATCCCAAAGAAAGCATAAACAGAATATTTCCCTTTTATTAACATTTCACTTACTTTTCCCCAACCTATAAATACTAAGAACATTTTCCTGGCTTCAAAGTTTATAAAATTAAACATCCTCAATGTTTTGAGTGTAAATTAACCTCTAATAGAATCCTAGAAACCCAATTTAAATGCTCAGAAATCTTTTCTGGGTTCTAGTAATATAAAATATAAAGTTTCCAATAAACTTCAAAGATTGCTATCATGCGTACTGGAGTTATGAAAGTCATTGCCTTTTATGCTCAGGTTTAGCTTTTACTAGTTTTAGCCCCTCTCCAGAATTTTGGAAAAAATGACTGGCTTCGCAGCAATGCCACTTGACTTATAAGGTTTGACCAACTAGGAGAAATAATCTTAGGTAGAATGAACAGGGGGCTGGGGGAGGTGGGGACAGACCGCCTGGAAACCGGAGAAGTGAAAGTAAGAAGGGAGAAACTTTCTTGTGTACCTTGGTGATTACTGCCAGAACAACTGTTCCACTTTTGCAGTTTAAAGCTATGAGACTTCAGGAGTATATACGTGAGAAAGTGTCACTCAAAATGACAGTTTAAGCCACAGGTGCTAAAATTTTCAGCAAACCCATGCACTCACAATTAAACCCGGAGCGCACAAATTAACCAAAAATTTAAGAATGATGTTTTGTGCTTCGAAAGCGTCTTGCCGGGTACTGATGACTCGGCCCCGAGCTACCACAGACCACAGACCGTGGGTGAGGGACGCTCCCCAGCCCATTTTGTTGTCAAGGATGACTGCCTGAATCAAGCAGGAATGCAGACGCATTTCCAAGCTCTCAACCTGGTTTTTCACAACACATTAATTATTTTCTAAACCAAATTCCTTTATGACCTAAATTCTAATCCTGAAGATAATATCGTGACATTCCTATGCCTGCCATTCATTATTATCTTTGAGAAATCCAACTACATTCTACTTTATTAATAATTCTTCGTGGCTCAGCGCCTGTGGCTCAACAGGCTAAGGCGCCAGCCACGTACAACTGAGCTGGTGAATTCGAATCAGGCCGCCAAACAATGACGGCTGCAACCAAAAAATGGCCAGGCATTGTGGCAGGCGCCTGTAGTCCCAGCGACTTGGGAGGCGGAGGCAGGAGACTCGCTTGAGCCCAGGAATAGGAGGTTGCTGTGAGCTGTGATGCCATTGCACTCTATCCAGGGTGACAGCTTGAGGCTCTGTCTCAAAAAAAATTAAAACATAAATAATTCTTCGTAATTAATATAAAATGCTATCATTAATCAGAATTAATATAATTTTTCCAATCTCTATTCCCGAAGTCTGTTCCCAGATCATTTTGCATATTTCAAAGTTTTCATCCTCTCATGAGTAAAATGTCAAGCTCATGGTAAATGCTTTTCATTGAGATTATAAACGTCTTTTGAAGGCAGAGAGGGGTTAGCAATTTTTCCTGGTTAACAATTAAATTATTTCGCCTCATACACAGTAGTGCTTTTCTCTGTTCTTATTTAGGACAAGCATCTCTGGTTTCTTTTAGCATTTCCTCAGCGATGTGACTTCAGGCATCTACGTCGTGGTCTGATGCTTGTCTGTATTTGCTCCAATTATTTATCGTGTTTCCAGAATAAAGCTAGATTTCAAGATGTGACCAGTCTGAGCAATAAGAGTAATGTTACCTTCAGATTTCTGAATACTAGAAAGCCATTAGTGCAGCCTGCGATCACAGTCCTTTTTGTCCTGAGTCCACAGTCAATTGCCTTTTTGGCAATTGTATCTTTTGTTTTTTTTGGCAATTGTATCTTGTGTATCCATGTATCAGTTTGTCTTATTCTTTTTTCAGGGGAACAACCCTGGTGGTTTTCTCTACAGTGGTTAAGAACGTTGCTTCTGGTGTTAGTGAAGGTGAGTGTAAATCTAGATTTTTTAAAATTCCAAGATATTTGCTTTCGGCCAATTATTTAATAGGTATATTTCCATCATTTGAAAAATGGGATTATTCTCAATGCCAACAATTTAGAGATATAAACAATGTGTGCCACGTGTGTGTGTGTGTGTGTGTGTGTGTGTGAGTGATAGAGACATACAGATGTGACAAAAAGTTACAGGACAACACACAACATTCTTTGCACAGTTCTGGGACTTTCTAAGCTCTAAATAAGTGTTTGCTTATCAGAAGTAACCGCAAAAGCCACATTGGCACTGTTATCATCATTATAATTATATTTCAAATTCACTGTTTATGAAAAATTTCCCTAAAATTAGGATCTTACACATATTTTAAATCTGATTTTATTTTGTCTAGAATGTATAAAAACATTTGAAGACATGTGGACACCTTTGTGTTTAATGTTTAATGCTGTGCATAGTGTCGAAGAGTCAACAGGCTTTCCTAGAAAGAAAAGATACTGTGGTTTTCTTTCAGTCTTATTTTATCAGCAAGAGTCGATCTGCTGTGTTAAAGGAAATACGTGTCTTTACACCTAGAATGTCAGAGCTCCTTTACGTTCCTAGTTAGAAAGTAAGTTACTTAAGCACTTAGGTCATTAAAATGACTTGGCATCAGCCTGTCTCCTTCCCATATATGCCATTTAACTTTATATGAGGAATGGGTCGCTTGGAGATTGAAAAGAAAGATGATGTAAATTTTGGATTTTGTGTTTTTATTCTTAATATATTTGTGTTCCAAGGGGAGGAAGAGTAGAAGCGAAACAAGGGGATTCTACTTGATTTGTCTAAGGTGCATAACACAAGGGAACATTTTAAAACTTTTAAGAGTAAAGGATAAACGTCTTACCATAACAAATCAGCAAGTGAGGGGACGGTTATGTTAATCAGTTCAGTATAAGCACTCCACATTGTTATCAGTTCAGCACATTGCACCCCATACATGCATTAATGCACACAGTCATGATTTAATAAATTTTAAAAAAAGGCAAAGCAGCACCCAGGGTGAGACTAGCATGTTCAACAATACTGACAGCAGTGCTGCTGGGGCCCATGAGCGTGTGCTCATGAGAATATGCTTTTTAGTCCTCACTCTATTGACTTAATGACATTCCTTGAAGCAATGTATGCAGACTCATTCTCAACGTAACTTTTTTTTACTTTTTGCTTTTGCTAAAATACTATTTGCTTAAAATTACTCCTCTTTCCTGGCTACAATTTAACCCCAGCCTCTCTTCGATTTCTTCAGTGACTTAGGAAAAGATTAATGGGATTTAAGTCTTTATTCTTCCCGACCATAAGACCGGCTCAGTCTCACTTCCTTATAGACAAAATCATACGTTTAGCTGATGTTTTGGCCCATTCTTATAAACTAGATTAGGAACCATTCTGACAAATTACCTCCTTGGGAACAGAAGCATATTTCATTGAGTAAATCAATGCATTTGATAAATTGCATCATGTTGGAGTTCAGGAAATTTTATCGTGAACATTTTTTCCTTGGAATCCCTCTGTGGCTCACTGCGTTGATACCTCTGATTGAAACAATCCTTGGTGTTGTCCTGAGTCCTCTGTACAGAGAAGAACTCACGATAGGAATTGAACCGCGACTTTTCAACACAGATTCCCCAGTAAGGTATTTCATTTCCCATACAAAATTCAAAATAAAAATAACTAATCAAAATTGGTTGGAAAGACTGAGTACCTTTTGTTATTAAAAATTAGTTATTTGACAATGAGATGAGAAAATTCCAAATATGGACTCAGGTGCCAAAGAGTGTTATTAGCGCTATAGAAACAGGGACCAAGAAAGCAGGGTCATCTACGACACCAGTGGAATTAAACTGCACAGATTTTGTGATGTAGACGAAAATAAATTTCACAAAGTTGTCTTGCTTGTGGAGAAATGTGTGATCAGTTTGTTTTTATTACTATTGCTTTTTTATTGGCTTTTGTAGAACAGTTATGGTTTCTAAATACCTACCTCTCGGGAAATTATGTATTGTAGAGTTTATAACAGAAGAGGCTTAAACTGGAAGGATGACTCTGAAAAGGAGAATAAACATTTTAAAGATTCAGATAATTTATTGGGAGATACTGAAAGTGAATCCTATGATTTCTTTTCTTTTAAGTTTTAGAATTCTACCTTGCATTTTGTCTGGAGGGTTAGGTAACATCAGTACTTTTCAACTTTCTTACTTATTAAGGCCTATTACAGACCACACTCTTTTGAGCTTTGAAAGAAACCTAAAAGGATATAACCATTTTATAATGGAGGAGACAGGAGAGATTAATGACTTACTCAAGAATACAGAGCAGTTATTTGTAAATAGGTTTTTAATCCAGGTTTCCAAATGTCCAGTCCAATACCCTTACCACTTCTGCCTACTGAGGCATCATGTATTACTAATATTAGAGGGGTTTTTTTTTGTATTTTCTGGATTGTATGTAGCATAATTCTGGGACATAGCAAAGGTTCAATAAATGCTTATTAAATACATAAATGAAAAATTATGGCCTGGAGGTGGAATAGGTCAATATTCCATTTTGTCATCATAGCTTTCATCAAACAAAACTTGTGATTATTCCTGGAATCTATTGCACACCACAAATCCAATCTGCACAGCAAACAGATTTTATTTTTAACCTCTCCCAGCCAAACTGATATTAAACTTCCCTGTAAGCACAATTCTGGTGCAGAGTTTTAAGAAAATTTTAAGTCTTATTTGACAGTAATCTATAAAGTTCAGTGGTGTGTAATTCTGGGATCTCAGACATAATTTATAATTCCCACTCTCAGGAGCTCTGCAAAGAAATATGCTGAAGATATTAATGGATTGCCACTGAATACAGGGCAGAATAAGTAATAATGACCCCTTGATCATGGTCCTTAATGATACAATGAATATTTTTTCCTTCATAAAGACAAAATCAGCTACATAACTACACATGAGATTGAATTGAGTGTAGGATGTTAGGTCAGAATGAAGTAGGGTTTTAAAAAAACAATAAAAACAATACCTAGGAAAGTTATTGGGGGAGGCAGGGCAGAACATGAGTTCTGTAATAAGGAAGAAGGACTGAACAGGAAATAATTCTCTGTTCTGCAACTTGAATATACAATCTGCTGAGCTCCGATCACCTTAGGGGCTACCTGTAGTGTCACTGTAAGGATGAAACAGGATTCTGTGGAAGCACCAGCCTGTACAGCCTTGCCCCGTCTGTGCTATTATTTCAGAAATATTTTATATTTTAAATACTAATGTGTGTGTGTGTTATTACATTGAAGAGTTTGACTCTGAGTTGCTAACGAATAGCATTCTAGAGGGGCTTCAAAAATACCAAGGAAGGAAGTCTAACCTCAAGATGTTAAAATACAAGTTTTATAGTGGTCCTACTGACTTTTTCGGTTATTGAAGGAAAAATCAGCAGAGAATTAGGAAGTCATGAAACGACTTTGAAATGATGAAGTAAAGGAGGTAGCTTGAAAAACCTATGCCTAGGGGCAGGTCACAATTTAGAAAGAAATGCAGCTGCCATGTTCTATACTGGGCAGAATAGGAGGGTGCGTCCGAAGTTTATCCAAAGTAGCTGGGTACACCAAAATGGATTATCCAGTAGTCTTGTCTCTCTCTTCTTTCTCTCTCTCATCTGCCCACCCTCTCTTCCATTTAGCTAGAATGTAGTGACTACATACAGCAGGTGCACAGGTCGCATGCCTTGATGGAGCCTCTGAGGCCAGACTCTCTCATGTGGGGAGGCAGAGACATGTTCCTAGTGCTAGGAAGATTCCAGCGTGAGGCAGGGGCTCACTGGATCTGAAAAACTTAACTCATGGATATGCCACAGTGCTTGCAGGTTCTTTTATTAATATTATTATTGCAATAGATTTAGAAGGTACAAGTTGTTTTCTGTTACTCAGATGAATTGAATTGTGGTGAAATTAGGGCTTTTAACGTACCTGTGATGCAAATGGTGTTCTTTACACCCTATCTTCTTCAAGACACTTATTTATATTTACCATTTCTATTAAAGGGAATGTTTGTCTTCACTGAGAGCCTCTTGGTTTTCAAGTCATCTTCGCATCAAGACCATATTCTTATCCTATAAAGAGCGAAGTTAGTACTCAGGCACCCCAGTTGGCTTCTCTCCATTTTAAATTTTTTAAAAAATGTTTCAATTATTACAGATTATAACATACGTAATAGTTTGTACATATTTATGGAGTAATATGTATATTGTGATACAAGCACACAATGTGTAATGGTCAATCAAGGTCATGGGGTCTCTATCACCTCAAGCATTTGTCATTTCTTTGTATTGGGAAGATTACAATTCCACTCTTAAGGTTATTTTGCAATAGACTGTAAGTTGTTGCTAACTATAGTCACCCTGCTGTGTACCAAACACCAGATCTTATTCCTTCTATCTACCGTGACTCCTGGAGTAAGAGAGGGCCCAGTGGAGGGTCAGGAGTTTTATCACCACACAACCTAAGGAGACCACCTCCCCTGGGGTGTCAGTGGAGATCACAAAGGAAGTGACAATGAAGTTTCCCCAACCCTCCCATCGGGGTGGTGTCAGCAGAGGCTTCAGCAGTGACCGAGAGCCTCTCCTTCCTCTCAGAGGAGCAGAGACTGAATACGGAGCCGCATCCCCGCCACCGACAGCAGTGGCTTCTCCCCTTCCCCTGTCTGAGTTCACTCATAGGAAGTCCACGAAAACAGAAGGTTTGAATAAGATCTGGACTCCTGTACTCTAATACCCAGAATGTCTAGGTCTCGGTGGAAAATCATTTATCATCCCAAGAATCAGGCACACCTCACTCAAATGAAAAAGGCAACCGTTCGATGCCATCACTGGGACGACAGAGTTGATGGGATTGTCTCGCAAGCGTTTCAAAGCAGACAGGAGAACAGTGCTTCACACAGTCATGACGCTCATGCTCGAGACAAAGAAAAGTGTTTAAAATGTTCTCAGCAAAGAGCTAGAAAATTTCAGCAGCAAAATGCAATGTGTAAAGATAAACTACATGGGAATTTAGGAACTAAAAAACAGAATAACCCAAATTAAAAACCTAGTGGGTGGTCTTGACAACAGGAAGGAGGGAGAGAAAATGATGTGTGAGGTTGAGGACTGAACAAGAGAAATTCCCAATCTGAACGACACACAGAAAATAGGTTGGAAAAGACAAACAAGCAGAACCTCAGAGAGCGATAGGACTACGGGAAGAGTCACATCACTGGAGCCCTGGAATGAGAGGAGATGGAAGAAAATTTCACCAATTTGGCAAAAGACATAAACCTATAAAATTATGGTGAAGCTATGTGAATTCCAGCTGGAGTAAATCCAAAGAAATCCACACAGAGGTACATCATAATCAAACTTGTTACAACTAAGGACAGAGAGAAATATCTAGAAAGTTCCTAAAATAATAACTTTTGTCAAAGGAAAAAGGTAATTCCAGTGAGGGTTGATGTCTTACCAGAAACCACAAAGGCCAAAGGGGAGTGAAACATTATTTTCCTCAGAATTCTATATCCAGCCAGTATATACTGCAGGGTTCTAGACAGACGTAAGATAGGTTTTATCATATTCAGGTAAACCCACTTCATCCTGAATCTGACATTATTCTTGCCAAGAATGAATTTTTAATTGTCAGTCTTTATAGCACACTTAGTACTGTGGTTCTTAAGTATTTCGGCCTTGTTCTCAAGCTTAAAAATTGTTGAGAACTCTGGTAGCACCTGTGGCTCAGTGAGTAGAGCACCGGCCCCATATACTGAGGGTGATGGGTTCAAACCTGGCTCTGGCCAAACTGCAACAAAAAATAGCTGGGCTTTGTGGTGGGCACCTGTAGTCCCGGCTACTCGGGGGGCTGAGGCAAGAGGATCACCTAAGCCCAGGAGTCGGAGGCTGCTGTGAGATGTGACACCATGACACTCTACCAAGGACGATAAAGTGAGACTCCATCTCAAATTAAAAAAAAAAATTATTGAGAACGCCAAAGGGCTCATGTTTATTTGCCTATATCTACCAATATCTTCTAAATTAGCACTGAGAAATTTTTAAAATATGTAATGATGCAATTATTTCAAAGTAACAATAATGAACTCCTTACATGTTAACATACATATAGTAATTTTAACCAAATCACATTTTTCAAAGCAGAATTATCTCATGACAAGACTGTTATGCATTTGCAAATCATTTCAGTATCTGACTTATTTAATCCCATATCTGCTTCTGAATGCAAATTGTTAAGATGCATTTTTTAGGGTAAAGTATATGTAGGAGAGCTGGTTTCACACAGATATATAGCTACAAAGTATAGGGTATTTTAACAGATTTTTTAGATATGTGTTAATATCTTTTTTGACACTCAACTAAAACTCAACAAGTACTTTTTTTTTTTTTAAAGTATTAGCATGGACGTGAAATCTAACATATTAACAATTGTCTATTTTATAGTTCTTAAGAATATTTTATTTACTTGTGCTTTTGTAAAATCATGCATTGGTCATTTGAAAAATATTCATTCACAGACTTAATATAGACCTTCCAAATATTGACATATTTAATTAAGTATAAAAGACACACTTAATGACATCAGTGCTGATCTCATCAGAAAAATGTCTGAGTGTTGGAAAACTACGAAGGTCAAAGTAGCAGATACAATTTTTCCAAAATTCTAAATTTTGCATGTTGATGGTTTTCCTTGAACTGATGGTCTCATTTTATTCATTTTTCAAAGGTTAAAAGTTAAATTAACGATAGACTGTCAATTATTCTTTTGAGTAGAGAGAGTGTTTCACAAAAAAAGCATCTGGTTCTACTCACCACTGAAACAATTGTCCAAGTGCTTTTCCTTGGAATAATCACTACTTCTCAGAATGGAGAAGCGTTTTGTGTACATCCATTTTGTTATACAGACTTTTAAAAAAGCCATGCCCTCAAGAGTTGAGGTATGATAAAATCAAGAATTTTTACAACTTCAACAAGGATATACTTCAGTGTATCTGGAAGTTTGTTTGCTTGTTTTTAATTGAAAGTGTATGGCCGTGCAGAACACTATGAGTAGTATTATGATTTGGTGTCACTGCTCTGATCTCCACTAAAATGCCAGTAGTTTTTATTATTTGGCAGTATCAGTGCAAATGTCTACACAGTAAGAAGGACAATAACACTTTCATATTGATACGAAAATATTTTGTCTTCACAAACCTACTCAATCTGTTGCTGTGACTTCCAGCTATCAATATTCTGCGAATCACTATTCTAATGTTTCTTTAGTCAGTTTCTACTTGTTTTTTATGATAAGCAAGGATAAAACTGACATATTTTCGCCTCTCTGTCCTCCACCAACTGACATTAATCAATAGTGCTATCTGCCCTCATATTTACTTTTGTATTGTTAAATATGCTTAAACCTGTTATTTGATCTGCCAGCATTAAATGATATCTTTTGACTCCCGAGATTATAGAGGATGTAATCAGCAAATCTACTATACTATCAGTCTTCCTCTTTTCTGCACAGATGTCCATTAGTTTCACCATTTCTACACTGTCATGGTACAAACATTATGTTCTGTTCTGTTACTCCCAATTGTTAAATCTTTTTGTTATTGTTTTTCTATTTGTTTCACCTGGCTGGAGTTTAGCAGGTAGTAGTTATGTCCAGAAATATTTCCTTGTACAAACATTATTTGTTGAGTTTTTAATATGTCTTTTGAAAGATACTTTGTCTATATAGTAAAACCTTTTTGTAAACTTTCTTCTCTTGAGTGTCTAATATGCAAGGTACTTGCTATTCTCTATACTTCTGCCCTTAAATATCATTGTGGAGAAATGGGAGTCTAGTGTTTTGGTATTTTTGTCTGGCTTCCTTAAAGAGTTTTCATTCATTTTTAAAGCCTACTATCTTTTTTTTTTTTTTTTTTTTTGCAGTTTTTGGCCAGGGCTGGGTTTGAACCCACCACTTCTGGCAAATGGGGCCAGTGCCCCACACCTTTGAGCCACAGGTGCCACCAAGCCTACTATCTATGAGGGATATCTTGGGTTGGTAATTTTGCCTGGTTTCTGGTCTATTGCTTTATACCTCTTCTTTGGCTCCCAGATGTGTACATATGGGAACTCATTCGCTTTATCTTCCTTTACTATATTTATCTCCAAAAATGTTACATTTAAAAAATTTCGGAGTGGCTTTAAGATGGCGGCTAAGTAACAGCTTCCTTGCAACTGGGCACGGTGAGACTGGGGAGAGAAGACTTCAGACATCTCTGGCTGGCGAGATCTGCCCAGAAACATCCCTTTGGGGACACAGGGAGACTGCGTGAGACTTCTGGACCCCCTGAGGAAGGCAAAAGCAGTGGAGATCTGGCACGTGCTTGTGTGTGTTCATTTGGTCTAATACTGCTGGCATCTGTGGCTGCAGCAGCAGTGAGATCGCAAACTGGAAAGGCCTTACCTGTTTGGGTTTCTTTTGTACTTGGCACTCGGTTGAACTGCCTTGGGATAACTGGGGCAAGAGTGTGGAGGTCTTTGAGTGTTGTCTGGGGCTCCAGACTGAGCTACCAAGCCAGACGGAGCTACCAGTGTTTGGTTGTGGGCCGTACGGAGCCATCGTAGGAGAACTGCCTCGGCAAGCTCCACCCTCAGGGTCACAGAACAAGCATCGGGTGGGAATGAGTAATCTAGTGACTGAGCAGCCTAAAGGCAGGGACTGAGATGCCTTGCAACCTTAGCCCTCAGGGGCATAGGGTGAGACCGGTTTTGGCACACTGGATAAGTGGAGAGCCACTTAAGGAGTGATTCCAGCCACAAGCGCTTTCCTGGGAAAGCTTCCGCTTAGCCCAAGTTAGCAATTTAAAGTACATTCTAAGCAGGCTGAGGAGGATTTAAGCTCTCCACCCTGTGGGGTTTGAGAAATCATTAGAGGCCTCCGGTCTCCATTTTGTTCAGCCATATCATCATTGTGATTAACATATCATACCCCAGAAGATCATCTCTTGCCCAGACAATATCAGCAAGATATATATACTGCTTTGTTTTTTGATTTTGTTTTGTGGGTTTTTGTTGTTGTTGTTGTTGTTTGTTTGTTTGTTTTTGTTATTGTTTTGTTTTTAATTTCAACATTTTCCTTAAAGATTTCTCTTTTCTTTTTTTTCTTTTATTTCTTCATTTTTCTAGTTTAAGTATAATTTTTCATTGTTGCCTTTTTCAACAATTAGACATCAATTTTGCTAGTGTTTCCACCCATAGTAATTGTTTTTTCCCCCAATCTTATCCCGTAAAGTTTTTGGTTTGCTTGTTTTGATTTGATTTATTGCATTTTTGTCTTCTCTCTCTACCTGGTGGA